>VZTL01020949.1:0-18887 GCA_013400535.1 Scopus umbretta
GAGAGGAGAGGAGAGGAGAAATACATTTCTTCTGATTTAGGACCCCAGGTTGGCAGACATCCTTACCTCTGCTTTTCCATCATGTTTTCTTACATATATTAAAATTATAATTTCAGACCATTGCACAGTTTAATGTCTTCAGCCAAAACCTGTCTTATATGACAAAGAAGATTTCAAACAAACAAGATATCTTGCTGTAAAAACAAATACAGGCTGATCCTTTTTAGGGAGCAATGGCTACATATTTCTGTAAAAATCAGAGGTCTGAGTGCCCTTTCATGTCTGAGTGTAAGAAGCTTACCCAGAGAACTGAACAAGGTTTTTCCAAGTCCCAGGAAAACACTTGAACCATATTTCTGCCTTGCTGACGGTTACTGTGGTTTGAAGAACCATAGAGAAGAGTGACATGCTTAAACATTGTGGGTCCAGATTTTTGGACTGGGGTTTTTTGGTGGGTTGAGAGAAGGTATAATTATTCAATAAGATGTGCAAGAGAGAAAGAAGAAAATAAATCTTGAAGGATTTTGAGCACGATGCAGATATTAATAGGGCAATACAAGACCAGTTTATAGCATAAGCCAGTACAAGGATATGTGATATGTTTTGATCAACAAGTAAAAATGCAAATAATATTTTACAGTGTATATGTAGAAAGCACAGGAGGCAAGATATCTCTGTGAACCTGCTGCACCAAGTCCACTTCATAGAACTGCTTTCTAGCACAATGATAACAAGCCCCACAAAAACAATTTGGGGCCTCCCAGGAAAAGAGAGGTCATGCTTGCCATTCCCCAAGTCCATCCAGCTGTTTTTCATTTCTGCATTGGAAATGTCTGTGATGTTTTGTCTGCCACTATGCTACCTGCTCATCTGTGAGAAAACCTGCCCTGACCTTGATCAGAGAAGGTTCAAAATATTCTTGAGCAACACTGACTCTATAGGATTGCAAAAGGGAACCATTAAATGCCAGCCACCATCCCTTCCCCTGTATGCTTGAGGAGAGTGTTGTCATAGTACCTTAGATACATGGGTTGGAGGAAAGACTTCTGGGGGTTGTCTAGGCCAGCCAGAATGAGACTGTGGCCAACACTAGCTCAGGTCAGCCATGGCTTTGCTAGACAAGTCTTGAAAACCTTCACAGATAATGATTCTTCCACATTTTCAGATATGCTGTTCTGGACCCATACTACCCTCTGATGAATAAACTTTCGAAAACTTCTGGTCTGAACCTCCCTAGCTACAACTTGCAATTATTTCCCCTTGGAAGTTTAACTACTTGCCCATGTAACTAGCCTGGTTGTCTAGTAACTATCAAGTAGTTGTCTGACAAGAGTTTGGCTCATATCTTTATAATTCTCTTTTCAGAAATTTTAAGCTACATTTGATCATCCCTTTTTCTTCTCTGTCAAATGAAACAAGGTCATGCCCCTGAGCCTTCTCTAATAGGCCCTGTGCTCCATATCCCTAAATATCTTTGTAGCCTGCCACTGGGCTTTATCCCATTTCTCAGTATCTCCTTTTAAATGGAGAAACTAAATTTGGCACAGTATTTCAGGTGCAGCCTTGCTAATGCCAAGTAGAGTTCCCTCAATCTGCTGTCCAAGTTCCTCCTACTGTAGTCTGTGGTTTCTCTTATTTACACTGAGAGCACATTGTTGGGTTATATGCAGTTTGGCACCTGTCATAACCCCCAGGTCCTTTTCCACAGCACTGTTTCTCAGCCAGTAGGTTCCCAGCTGCCACTGATGCAGAGTGTTGCTCCACACCACATGAACAACTTTGCACTTTGTGCAGCTTTTGTTGTCCCAGACCCAAAGTTTTTCTCGGCCCTTGCAGTTCAGCTGCACCGTCAACTGTTCCCTTTGATGTACTGCCATCCACAAATCTCCAGAGGGTGCATTTTATCAAATCATCCAAGGCCACTGATGAATATATTAAACAAGTAGTCCTAGTATCAATCTGTTGGGTACTATACTTGTTGTTGGCCACCAAGCTGACCTCAAGCGATCAATTACCACCCCTGGAGCCTGCTAATCCCGCTAATTTTCAACTCTTCTAATAATCCATCCATCCCACATTCCCGCAAACTGCTATTGAAAATGCTGTGGGAGATGGTCTCAAAAGACTTCCAAGATATATTGCATTCACTACTCTTTCTTCATCCACAACCATTTCATCATAGAAGGCAATCAGGTTGGTGAAGCATGATATCCTTGGCATTTCTAAGTCTACTGCTGCTGATTACATTCTTGCCCTTCACGTCCTTATGTTTGGAAATGTAGTCTTAGGAGGATGTACTCCATGATTTTCCAGACTCTGAAGCAGAGCTGACCAGTAGTGCCCCAGATCCTCCTCTTCCCTTTGTAAAGATGGGCTTGTTACTATATTAATCTTTTTCCAGCTATCAGGGTCCTCAGCCACCATGATTTTTCACTGAGGACAGACAGCAATCTTGCAATCATGTCTGCACCATCAACACCTTCAGGTGCATCCCACCAGCTTCTCCCTAACTTTTTGCTCCCCTGTTGTTGGCTGCCCCTCCCACTCTAATTTATACCAGTATACAGAGAAATCTGGGAGAGGGCTCTGCCTTTGAAGAATGAGGCAACAAATGTGTCGAGTAGTTCAGCATTTCCCATGCCATGAAGTCTGGAAACCTCAAGAATTGTTTATATGGTGTGGTGTTGCCACTCAGCACATACAGCAATCCTTATGTGATATCTCAGCCCTTGTAAGTTTGGAGATTAAAATCATCATGGAGATGGTCTTTTGGTCCCGGATACTGTTTAGAGTGTAACAGCCAGTAGCCATTATCTACAAGATCCTCAAATTAAGGCAATAAATGTTAGGTGGAGCAGTAGGGGTCATACAACTATCCCGTTCCACACACTACTGAATGTATATGTCTATTTAAAGGGAAATGTTCAAAGGAATAAAGGAAATTAGGCTACCACTTCCCCCTTTGAAGATCAGTAGGTATTGCCATTTTCAGCCACTAATGTAGGTGTTTAATTTAGAAGATTAGCTTCCTGTGCAGTCAAAAGAGAGAGGCTTCCAGAAGGCAATTCAGAGTACCTAAAAGATAG
Source organism: Scopus umbretta (assembly GCA_013400535.1). Classification (NCBI taxonomy): domain Eukaryota; kingdom Metazoa; phylum Chordata; class Aves; order Pelecaniformes; family Scopidae; genus Scopus; species Scopus umbretta. Next base: position 3,087 of record VZTL01020949.1, read on the forward strand.
GTCTCTATTCTGAAAAAGCTGGGAGTTGGGGTGGAAAGCAAGTAGGGATGAGAAGGGGTGACTATCCCCTTAGATATTCTTCATATTTTTTGAAAGGCCTCATCCAGTATTTGTACCCAATGCGTGGTATTCCTACTTCACCCTAGTCTCAAATGTCATATTCTTCTCCCCCTCATGAAGCTAAACTTCTCTCACTAAGTGTTCTAAGTCTGTTGCTCCACAACTGTAACTTTTTTTCCACAAGAGAGAAAAAAGAAGCACATACTCAATGTGCTAGTGCCTAGATAATTTTTTTAAGGAGGGCTAAGTAAAAGAATGATAGATAAAAGCTGGATTCTCCCAGCATACAAATGAAAAATAATCCTTTTCATCTGTCATTTTTTGGATAGGAGAACATGACAAGCGTTTTTGATGTGGAAGGAAAGCTTGTTTGTAGATGTTGGAGAAATTATTCAAGGACAGTTCACTCATATAAAAAATGACCCCTGTGTTACTGCCAAGGTCAATGAGACCTAGAGCGACCTGCCACAAAATTGTAATTTTGTCTGCTTTTTTGGGCCAGCTTATCCCTTTTCTCCATTTCCTTTTGGCTCTTTGGAGACAACTAACACTCCCCCACTTCCAGTGTACTTGGCACTTTCCCCAAGATGCATGAAAAAACCTCAGAAGGGTAATATAGACCTTATGAGGTCATTTTTTCCCACTCATTCTTTGAAGGCAGGTATGAAGTGATGAAATTATACTGCCTATACATCAGGTGACAGATGGCATCTTTTTTCTGCTAGTTATCTCTTCAGCTGTTTTGTTAACTTCCACTAAGTCTTAGTATGTTAGCCATTTATGCTTTATACTATCATAATTACTTGCATCCTGCCATGGGTTTATCTGCTGCTATCCTCTTAGGAAAATCTGTTCCCCATCTCATGGCTCTCAGATCTTACGCCTGTATAAAATACTACTGTTGAGAACGTTAGGTATTATACACTCTTTATGGTTAGTATTCTCATGATAGCACTTTTATTGCAGTGCAGTTCTGTTCTTTTCCCTCCCTCAAACTCAAGGGAATTTGAAGCTGCTCCTTGAAAAATTCACAGGCCACATAAAACTACCAGTGACATCAACTGGAGCCGGTTAAGTACGTCAGAGGGATTAAAAGCTGATAAGAGAGGGAAAGAGTAGGACTGCTTTTTCATTTGTACATTAATCACACATTCCTCATCACTCACCTTTTTTCGAATTCTTGATTATAGTCAAATGACCTTAATTATATGGTAGTCTTTGTTATCAAGGAAATGAAATACAAATAAGACGTTGTAACAAAGGACAAAGACAATGCCAAAAGTAATAATCACAAAGCAAAGACAACCCTCTTAACCACCCCCACTAAACCCCAAACACATAGAGACATTGCAATGTTGTAGACCATAGGAATTAGTAGGTGAAAATCAATGGAATGTGCCACATAGGGAGTGAAAAAACAAGAGCATATTCTTTGTTCATAAGAACTACAAATGCAAAATTTAAGGTGGTAATCTACAATATATTGTCATTTTCATACAGTATTTCAACCTTACTCAGAGCACAAAAATCTCTTCTGCTATAGTGCCATTTGCCCAGTTATTTACTTTTTCTAACATTGGTACTTATAAAGTGAAAACTGTCATACGAAAGAAGTGTGTGCATGCATTTAAGAGTGTGGACATTTATCAAGGGTGTTGGCTTCCCCTGAGCACTGATCACTTCAGCCTCACTGTGCATCATGTGTTGGGGTCACAGCTGCATGGCCCACCCCTGCCCTTCCAGTCCAAAAGATCCTATTGCTTCAGCCTCTGTCCCTGCATAGATGCATATGTATGAACACATATGGACACTTAATGCATGCACATATATATATATATCCACACATACACATTGTGCAGTCGGTTTACCAGAGCCCGCTTGAATGACTGCACAGAAACAGTATATGGTTAAAAGTGAACTAAGTGAAGTAACAGTCATTTGAATCTCCAGGAAAACAAAGTGTTTCATATGGAAGGGATGGTATAGAGCAAGTTTTTATGTCACTAGTATAATATTAAGAAATCTTACCTCATTTCCTTAATTAATCTTTTCCCATTGTGCCTATAGCCCAAAAGGTTTACCTACTTGAGCTCAAAAGGGTGGAGTGTTTTGACAGCCACATTAAGTTGCTTTTAATTGAGGTTTTTGGCTGCCTGCTTACATTTCTTTACCCAATGTTGTGAACATTACATAGTAACATTGGTACAATCCTTTTTTCTTGGTTGCTATAGTCAACTAAATCCAGATCAAAGTGTCACTGAGACATTGAGAGTGCTACAAAAATGTAAATCAGTCTTCTGTCTATATGAACACCTATAACTACCGCAAACTTTCAGATTTTTGTGGGGACTTAAAAGTGTAGAGATGATCAGATTCTGGACTGACACTGACCAGTTGTGAATTATTGGAAACACAAACTTCCCCCTCAACAAAAATGCCACAAAAGCTTGTGCAAAAGCCATGGGGAGGGCAAAAGAAAAGGGCTTGATACTAGTTGAAATGGAAGGTTCAAAATTAAAACCCAGTTAAAGTTTTGTTAAAAGTGGTTTGTTTTTTCAGTAGCTGAACACTGTTTATAATATATGAAAAATTCATTTTTTAAAAAATATTACTATCAACTCTGCCATTTGAAGAAAATTTAAAATATCATTTAAAATATTAATATTAATAAAATTTAAAATTTAAAATTTAATATCATTTAAAATATCACTTGGCAATATCAATGATTTATATGTTTTTAAAGTATCACAAAACAAGAACTAAAATACTTTTATAAAAGCTCCAGGGCCACCTATTGAACATTTACATTCTTTTTAAGACTCTGGAGAGAGACAGTGCTTAAGGCTAGCTGCATCTTTGAAAGGCATCAAAAGCAACTCCATACAAGTTGATGGAGCTAGATTAGTACAAAACCAGATTCATACTTAATGTCCATCTAAGGCAGATACGAGAAGATAGCACTGAACTTCAGGGCTCATGCAGACAGGAAAGCCCAGGTCTGGAGCTAAAGTATGAGTTTGGTGTACACAGTAGCAACCATGCGCTATCATAGCAGTGTGGGCTCTCTTTGTACACAGCTGGGGTGGCTTTAAAGAATAAAACCTACTCCAATCTCAATGCATTTTTTCAAATTCATGCTGTGTCATATAAAACCTGCCTTAGACTCAGTACAACTGCAAAAGAAAACTTCACTAGTCACCACCAAGTTTTATAAACTCAATTTGTAATACATGTAGTTGAGCATTCCTCATTGAGCAAAAAGGACTTTGGAGCTACCAATTACAGTATGAAATGTCAGCTAAAGTTTCTCTAATCAACTTCTTCCCATCATATCCTTCCTACTGGTATTACATTTATTTATTAATTTGATCTTGGGTTTTTGTTTCTCCAGAGATAAAACTGAAAATCTCAGAGGGCCTTGTCAGTTAGAGAGAGGGGCATAAAGGGGGGCTCCTCCAAAAGAGGAATGTGGAAGGGACAGCTGTTTCCTCATAGGCTTCCTGTCTTCGTACGGCAACACAGTTGGGCTATGCCAAGCCTTTTCCCCAACTCTTTTACCTAACACAAGGGCACAAGCACACAGAGGTGTGCAGGCACCCACAAAGGAGAGGACATATAGCAGAACGGGGAGTAATGACCTGATCTCACATGTCCTGGCTCTCCCATCAGGTAATGCCATACCTTCCCCTGAACAAACTCATCGCTGCTTTCCTGCCTTTGGTAACTTACTTTGTCTGCCTCTAAATGGGACTTCCCTTCCTGTCACATCGTCTGCTCCTGGGGCTTCCCTTTTTGTTACCGCTCCTGCTCACTCCTCAGTGGTTTTATTAAACGTGTAAGAAATCACTTTATTCACCCTCTTGGGTTCTCAGTCTTTCTCCTACTGACACAGCCTGACCCAGCATGGTTTCATACCCCACTTCTACAGTCCTGCTATGCACAGCTGCTTTTTCTCTTATCTTCCTCCTGCTGCCTACCTCTCTGCCAGTCTCTCTCCTGGGATTGTCCCCTCTGCACTCTGTCTGGCTGTCCATAAGCTTTCCCCTACACAGCAGCTGTGTGTAGTTGCACACCATATATAAGCCCAGGGTGAGTTGCATGAGGGTGCTTGCAGACATGTAGCTGTGCTGGACATTTTGTAAATTAAATGAACGGTTTCATAGAAATGATCCCCAGCAATGTACTCCACAGTTAGCACTTGAACCAAGCTCCTGGCCTACCATTGCCCCTTTCTTTCAATCCTTCTTGCTCCCAGTTCAAGTGATAGTTGAGCGTGGATTTTTTCTGAAGTAATCAGCACTCTGTACAAGTGGAGGCTGTTAAGAGATAATACTTCTGTCCCTGAATCTCTTCCCAGCTGCTCCTTGTTGTTGTTCCTAGTGTCATAAATTCACTTCTAAATGTCATATCCTTCATTTTGGCCAGACTAAAGTTTTCAAAACAAATCTGAGCATATCTGGACTATTTACTTGCTATATATAGACCAAAATAAAATCCCCAGCTACAGTGTGAGTAGCCATATGGAATGCCTCACAGACTTTAGAAAGAAACAACTGGCTGTGGAAAAGTGTAATTAACTTATAGGAAGGCTACTGTAACGTGAAGGAACAATTTCTACCAGGTTCTGCTACAGGATCTGATTTGGTCTTATGGAAAACTGTATCTGATGTATGGAACTTTTGAAACTTTTGGAAACTTCTACATATATATATACACAAATATATAAGGTACACAGGACAATAATGTTAGAGGTGCTAGATTTGATCCATGACTGTGGATTAATCTTCGGGAGGAGGGGGGAATACCACAATTTTGGTAATGCTTCTGTTTAAATTAGCAAGTCAAGTCTACCAAAATTCAAAGTATAGGAATACTGACACTGATGGCTTGAAAACAGAATTTTCTGTTTTCTGTACTGAATCAGATCTGACTTGTTTTGTCTCTAAATGAAATAACTGCTTAACAAATCATTCCTATTGCAACCAAAAAGTTTAGTAAATGCATATGGTCACACCATTGTCATTTAAAATATGCTTTATTGGCCGTGGTGCAAAACAATGACTTAAGGGTAGGGTAGGATAGGATAGGATAGGATAGGATAGGATAGGATAGGATAGGATAGGATAGGATAGGATAGGATAGGATAGGAGAGAAGAGAATAATCTCAACTCCCAGAAGCTCTAGGATGGGTGGCTACACATACTGGCTCTAATCAAACTCTTGCACAAACGATGGAAGTATGGGAGACTACGAAAATTCAGAAGAGCTTTGAATGCCCTTTGAAGTGCAGATTTTGAATTCCAGTACCACTGCCACATATATGGGAATCTTCAGAAATGCTGCTGAAGTTTGGCATAAAGTAATACAGTATATGCATACTGGAAGAAAAATGTAAGTGCTGAACAACGGAGCAGTCATTGCAGAAAACTTGGAGTCAGCTTAAAAGCAAATTAAAAAAACCCAACTACTGCTCCATACGTTCTCAGCTGTGATACATTAATGCACAGCAAATAGGTATGAAATATCTGAGAGGAAACACAATATAAAGAGGATATTATGAATTAGAAAAGATCAGTGACAAAATTAATTTTATTAATTTCACTAGCATCCCTACACACTTGGAGCAGATCCTCAGCTAATTTGCATCAGCTGAGGTTCTGCTCCCAGATTTTGGATATTGGGTACTTCTTAACAATTTTTAATCTAAGGTTACTTCCTATTTTATTGTTAATAATCAGCCACAGCCCACTGGCTATGGGCCACCGCTAGGTGAAAAGTCAACAGGTTTTGCAATATGTTTGTCCTGTTTCAGGCTAACATTTGCAGGCCGCACCTTGCAGGAACGTTATTATGGGAGTTATTAAAAATCTATTTTTGCTGAAAACAATGCAAACGGAAGGAAGTGAGCCTGTCAGGAGACTTATTTCCTATTGAAGCTGACAGGTAGTTGGAGAATGGCCATCTGGAGTTTAAAAATTGCCAGTCAAGCCTCTTGGATTTGTCCCTTCCTGGATTAACACACTCGCTCTGGATAGCGCAGCGATGTTGTCATGGCACGACAAACAAGAAGCGACTTTCTCAGGGGGAAGGAATCAAAGGAAGTTAGTTAGCCATGAGAAAAATTGTTTGCTCTCACAGAGCTAATAGCCAAAAGGCAAACACTTGGACACGATCCATTCATCTGGAAACACTTTTGCATCGTGGAAGCACCAAGGTACCCAAGGGTAAGAAGTTGTGGGGCAAGGGCTCAGCGTCCGGCATGGCTCCCTCTCCACAGCCCGCCTGCTGCCTGGCCCCCGCAGCCAGATAGGCCAGCATCCCGGCTCCCATCAGTCCTGGCAAAACAGATAGTTGCTCCTGCCCATGGTTCCAGGGTGCTAAATCTTCATTTCCTGAAAACTGGAAAACTCTCTGCCTCAAGCCAGGCCTCACCCTGAGTCCAAGTGTTCCTTCTGCAAGGACTCATACAGGGCCCCATCCCTCTGGTCAAGCGAGTTTTACAAAATCACAAGCAATCAGCCTGGAAAGCAAGCGAAGGCTTCAGGAGAGAAAAACTCAGCAGCCCTCCATCTCCTTCCACCGCAACTGACCACTCTTTTTGCACTTCGCTGTGTTAACAGAATTACCCTACAGCTTTAGGCTTAAAGTGACATAGGACTTATGAGCTGAAGTTCTTCTTCCTCACCAATGAGTAAATAGGAAACTCTTTGTATCACTGATTTTCCTGCCTTATGGCAGTGCTTGTGCTAGCTCCAGCAAAGCTTGTTTTCATCCTCTACACTCTTAACCTCTTGGCTAAGCAAAACATCACACACGAAGGGTCTATCACCAGAGCATGGTTTGGCAAATGCATATATTGCAAAATATTGCCTGACCTAAAAAAACCCTTTTACTTAATAGTGAGGTGTCACACTTTACAGTCTTATCTCTCCCCTTCATCTGCATCGTATGCTTCAGTAGTTTATACAATATACATGCCACAAAGGCAGAGTTTGGTCGGTAGAAGCTAGAAAAGAGACAAAAAATAAAGAAGTTGTTAGAAAATTTGGGAAGCATTTCCACTGGACAGCGTTGAAACTTATGGAGGTTGGTGAAGTTTGTTCCGAGCTTTTAAAATCATAACATTTGGGGGGATGATTACAAAAGCCTTTTGCTTACCAGAAACTGTTGTAAGCAGCCTGTGTACTTGGGGGGGGGGCACAAAAAAAAATCTATCTCTGAAAATGTTGACCAGCTCCATGAGAAAAAGTCTGCTGTCTCTCCACCAAACTTCCAGGCCCCATTTCAGCACCCCACTGAATCAAGGCCCTCGTGTGCTGAACAAAGGCAACTGGCATTATTGAATATTAATGTGGTAAGGTAATCCCTCAGCAATCCATGACACTTATGTTTTTGGTTTTACTTAAGTTGTAATTTTCAAAGTTGGACAAGTTTGGAGGAAAAAACCACCTGGCAAACAAACAAACTTTAAAAATTAAAGGAATTTTCCAAGTCTGCTGGATTTGCAAGCCTAGGCATACTGCAGCTTAATTACTAGTCAATGAAGGAGAAACAATTACACACCAGAAAGTAACATTCGAGAGCTCATGAAATGTGGCCCCAATGTGTTTCTAATTTTTTTTTTTTATACATGGACTCAGCTGCCATGGTGATAGGCAAATAAAATAAATAATATAACAAATATTCCATGAATCGGAGTTGTGAAATCTGTTAACAACATGTTATTTTCTCCTTCCATCCTCTTTACTCCAGTTTGGAGGAAAGAGCTGGTCAAATGTGCTGCTTTGAGCCTAAACTTGTCTGTTCCTCTTTTATATTCGTCATAACTGTTCTGATGTATACTGCCAGCTGGAGGGGACAAGGTGGTGCAAGGTGAGAGTCTGATCTCAAAACTACTATTGGAGAATGCTGGGAGCCAGGATTTCACAGAAATATGCATGAGGCTTACAGAGATACAGTTCCTTACCCCAAAGAACTACACTAAGAGCTACCTACGTGCTACCTAAAGATATAGACATGCATGCAAAGTGTGTATTCCTTATCTTCTTTATTTAATCACATGAAAATACTGTCATTAGGTGCACCTTAGGCTAGCCATCTGATCATAAAATCCATTTATTTCCTGTATTTGCAGTGCAGAGATCCCATGCTGAACATTACTTTTCATTTCAGTTGCGCCATTGGATTTCACATATGGAGTTTGTACCTGGATTATTTCAAACACTGTTTATTGTTTTTCTTTTTTAAAACTTGTTCTTCACCCCAGTTGAATGCTTATATTCATTGTTTGAATGACATGTTTTATATTCAGCCTTGAATTCTTGGCAAACCATATACTCAAGATCTATTAAAAATATTATATCCTTGTGGAGATAGTAAATTCCTTTGAGCTTTCTCTGTAAAGACAGATAAGTACCATAATCATTTGCCTCAATTACACCTGCTATGCCATTTGCACTTTGATTTTGAAAGGTGAATTTATTCTTTTTAATCATTATTAAGAACATATGTATTTCCTGCCAAGGAAGTCTTATAAAAACATTGGAGGCATATGAAAAAAATTCCTCTGAGGCCTCAGGCACATTGAACTGTCCTGAGAATGTGAAGTGAGGAGAGATTGATGTATGGACTACCTGTCCAGGAATTCAGTAGTACTGGATCGGATTTTCCATGGTTTCTCCGTCTCCCTTTATTTTACTGAAATTACACATCACTCACATGCATGCATCCTTGCATGCATACAAATGTACGTGCACACACACAAAGTGCTCCTACACAGCAATGAGGATAATGTTAGACATGATCTGGCTGCAGTTGAGTTACAGAGAGAAAAACAAATTTCCACACCTTCACGTATATTTTTGAGAATGTAATTTCTGTTTTAGCTATATGGCTGTAACTATTTGCAATTTAAATATTACATATGGTCAATGTACCCTCCAAAACAAACTAGGTGAAAGGAATGAGTAGTTACCACTGGAATTATAATTGTCGCTAAAGCACAGAGCCAAGCCAGGCAGTTCCAAGGAGATTCTTTGATTTAAAAATAAATAAATAAATTAAAAAAAAAAAAAACCATCTATTTATCTGTCTCTGTTATCTCCTGGAAAACACATGCTGAAGGTCACTGATATTTTTTTCCAGTGATGTGAATGAAGATGTACACAAAAACATTTCAAAGTGAAGTCCGCTACTATTCCGAAAATTCACCTTCTATTTTTGAAATTCAGACATGGGACTGTAGCCACTCCTAGCTATTGGTACAAAGTCAAGAACATGAATACCTCTTCTCCCCCTAGCAATAAAAATTGTTAAGGCCAGAAGACAGACAGTTATGAGCCTTTAGTCTGACCTCCTCCATAACACCCATCTTTGAATTTCACCCAGTGACTCTTGCAAGCCCATAACTCCAAGTCAATTTCGATCATAGTTTTAGAAAGATGTTCATTTTTGATTTAAAGACTTCAAGGGATGGAGAAGCCATCAAATCCCCATGGTAATTTGTTCGAATGGATAATTACCCTCACCTTTAAAAACATGTTCCTTGTTTCCTCTCTCTATGAATATAGCTTCAGCTCCTAGGCACTAGACCTCTATTTTTACCCTTCATCTTTCAGAATTAAAAAGCATTGAACTATGTAGGTAACTACAGATAGTGATTAAGTCTATCCTTAAAAAGGCCAAAAAATGGAGGGCCTTTCTTACCCTAGAGTCAAAGTCTTCCCCTTTCCAGTGTAAAGAAGGAGTATTTACTCCACTAAGTGGAATTATTGTGAAGCAGAAAAGAGCCTTTTCTTTCAAGGTATTTTACTTATACAGGCAGAAACAAGGCACCTAATCCATAAGATTCTGTATTAAAATCAACAGCTTTATTATGCCTTACTTTGTACTTTATTTCCACATGTCCCACTGTTTGTTTGTCTACACCAAAATAGATTTGGTGTAGATTGGACAGTCAGTCCAATTGGACAGTCAGTCCAATCTACAGCCATGAATTTTCTGCATTTAAGTCAGACTCCCAATTTCACTTTAATGGGATGTTTAGGCCAACAGCAAATTATCCTGACTTCCTCACTACAAAATGAGAGAAACTACCTCATCAGATACAGTAGCTTCTCCAAGTGACATATACCTGAAACCAGATTGAATCCTAGGGGACAGTTCCAGCGCTGCCTTGTGCCCTGTATCACTCAGTTGAGTGGGGTTGCACAGGATGTACATCAGTAAAAAACTTGGCCTACAGGCACTGAACTTACACAGTGAGCAAGGAAGCAGAAGGGACAGTGCCTTTAGCAAATTAGATTTTCACCTGACTAACCCTTTATAGTAAAATTAATGAATGGCATTCCATTTTTCAGCTTCAGTGCTCTTTGCAACCATCATGGTAAAAACACATGTTTTGTAGTCTACAATCTTTTTTGGCACAGCTGAAACAGTTTGCATAGCTTATTTATTGTCTTGATGATCTTTTCTTTTGCTTTAGCAGTTCAAGATGTCTCTTGTGGCATTGCTTTTATCAAGCTGATACTTGAGTAGAATTCATTCCTCTTTAGCCACTACCAAAAGGTAATGATATCAATGATAATTTAATGGTTAGTAATATATACATAAGCCACACAGGCCAGATCAGGTGGTGGCATTCACATGAAATGTTAGCCCCAAAACTAGGTCCCCAAATCCCTGTGTAATTACAGCTATCAATATGTTTAGTGCATATGTATCCACTGTCTCCTATATAAAAAAATTCAGTGTTCAGTTTGATCCTTTGCATGCGGATTTGCAGCTCCTGTTTAGTAAAGACCAAGCTCAGAGACTGTGTGCAGGAATCCTAAGGTGTTTGGCTGAGCAGAACACAGTGGACTTTTTCTGATGGCTTTTTTGTTTAATTTAAAGAGTATATACACTGCCCAAACATAAAATATTATTTTTCACACTAGTCATTTGGATAGCCTAAATTTATTGCAGATGAATTCCTTTTTATTCCTAGATAAATTTGCCTTTGTTACCACTGCCAGATTTGCCAGTTAATACACAAAAACATCACAGCCTTACAGTCTGTGGATCAAGAGCAGATCCTGGTCCTTCCTGCTGTCATTAAGTTCAACTACTAACAAAATGCAACCAGTAAACCATGAATAGACCCAAGAAAAGTTCAGTTCTAAAATCATTCATTCATTTTCATTCCCTTTGCAGCATTTGCTTATGAAGGCAACTTCCTAAAAGGCTGCATGATCTTCTCTTCGGGAAAGCAAACATCTAGAGACATGTAGACTGGATCCAGACATGAAAGGGTTCACTCATACGCACAGTTTGTTTCTATCTACCATACCTCAACAGACTGGCGTTCCTTTCTGCAGTGCAAACTGATGTCCAAGTGCATTTTCAGTATCCCAGCTTTTCTGACAAGACAGGAATACAAACCATCTGCTTTTCCGAGAGAAAGGCGAGGGCTCTGCCTAATTTCACTTCCCTACGGACAATCAGGTTTGTGCCAATTTATTGAGGGGGCAGAAGGGAAACCTGTGCTCCTGCCTTGAGCCCTCACATGCCAAGCTGCAGCCTGGAATTTTTACAGCTCTGTCCTGAACCTCTGACAAGAAGGGTTTACAACAGAAATCTTGCCAGACCCTTAACTATAGCGACGCCACTATAATATTTATAAGTACATTATACTCTTTCCAAACATATGTGCTTATTACTTATGTCTCCGCTCCTGCCTCTCTTCTAGGGGACTTTTCTGTATAAACAAAACAGATTCTCTTGCTTATACTTAGAAAATCTAATTGCTCTGCGTCTCTAGCTGTTATGCAAAAGCCCAAACAGCCAAGAGATTCTTTCAGTGCATTTACACAGCAGCGAGTCTCTACAAAAAACATAAACTTCCTTTTCCACTTTGCTCTTCTTTGCTTTCATAAATCTGCCCATTTCACTCGTGTTTGGATAAGATTCTTCTTTTAAAAAAAAGTAAAAATAAAAAAATGCAAGTCTGAGGTGGATAGGCCATCAGTTATGCAGCCCAGCCTTACAAGAGCTGACAATTCTGTCCCTTTAAGTAAACAGAGGAACAGAAAAGATACATAAACAAAAAGACCACTTGCAGGGCTGACAGCTTGTCTGCTCCAGCAAAAGCAGGTTCCCAGGGAAAGTGATTGCTTAATAATAATAGGGAGTGACAGGGATTTCCTAGCTTTTCCACGAACATCTCAAAGCAGTTCAGTCCTGGGCACAGATATGCCCATTCCTGATGATGAATTAGACAGATGTGGCCTGCAGGTGAGAAACTGCTCGAAAGTAGCTAACCCAAAGCAACATAGGTTCCCCTGCACAAGGTTTTAGCTGGATTCAAAGTCAGCAGAGCTTTTAGTGAACACAGGCCGGGATGTTCTTAGCTGCTTTTGGGTTGGGTTTGTCATCAGGGGTTCAGGTTCAGAAATCAAAGTCAAACTGAGGAACAGTCTGAGAGTGGTTCAAGTGAGTTTAAAGCAAAATGAAATACGATTCAAATCTGAAATAGTAGAATTTTACTGCAATCGTCTTTCTTGTGAGATTTTAGCCACGTTTCAAACAGCACTTAAGATAGGTCTCTTCCAACTCTAAAACAATAGGAAATCAAACATGTAAAGGTATGAATATGTAGCCTGATTCTGGTCAGGAATGCCAGGTAAGTTTTTTGCTTCAGCTGTTTTTTTACCCTAGCTAAGAAATATTTCAGTTGGGTTGTTGCACCTATTTGAATGCTTAGATAAGTCAGAAGTTAACCTATTTGGAATTATGGTATGTATATAGCCTGTAAAAAGGAGGCATTGGGGAAAAAAGACTTTTAAGTAAGAAAGTAATACCTAGAGCACAATATATACAGGAATTGTATAAGTCAGGTAAATGACTCTTGCATGAGATTTTGTAGAAAACAGCTTCTCTGGTCTGTCTGATGCTGATGCGGTCTCTCTTATCGGGACACACATCAGGAGAAAAGTGTACTGGTCAGCATTTTTCTTCCACAGTTCTTCTGCGGTCATAAACAGGTCACAAAAAAAAAGTGAAACAACTTTTTCAAAGAAGCTACTATCTCATAACAAAAGCTTTCTGAAAATATTCTTTCCTGTTGCACTTTATTCTGTCTAAGCTTTCGTTTTCTCAAATAGAGGATTTATTTTTTGATGAGTAAGCTCTTCTGTGTACACATATATGACATACATAATACAGCTCCAGAAAAAGTGGGGAAATAGTAGGCTCAAGCGATCCTTAAATTATATGATGAGTTGTCTGAATGATTGATCTTATCATAACAGTGAGAAAATGATGAGATGTTGCATGAATGTCTATGTTTCTAATCCTGATAATTCTGAGGATGTGAAGACAAAGTTACCTGTGGAGAAAAAACATTATGGAAGACCAAGTATAACTCATATGTGGGAGGAATTGTGTTAAGATTGTTCTATAAATACATTTGAGATGTGATCCCTCTCTCAAAATATTTGCATTAAAATCTGGGGATTGACCTAAGTGGAAGCTCCCACAAAACACCTCAGAACTAAAGCTGAAACCTGGCATAGATAGTAGGCCTGAATTTTATTATCTGAAAATATTTATGATTATTCCTGATTCTTCTGAATTTGGGGAGCTCAAATAGAAATTAAACACTGCACTGAAATGATAAGGCATAGATATAAAGTCTAATAAATTGTTTTATTTTCCCCTTATTTTTGCCATGGATCATGTCAGAGCACTTTAGCCTTGGATGAACTGTATCCTGACAACACAAATCAGGAAGTCAGGAAATTCAGATATTATTAAGAAAAAGGAGACCGAGGGGAAAAAAACATACAAATAGGTTTGATGACAAGGAACAAATTTCATTAAGAAGAAACCCACATGGGGAAAACCAGTTTTTACTTTGCTGTTTTAATGGACAAAGTCAGCAATATAAAACAACCAGGTCATCCATCTATTCCTGCAGGAAAACCACTGGAGCCTTCAATATCATAGTGTCAGCTGCTTTTCTATAGCCTGACCTCATGAGCTAAGAAGCATGAACTCTGCTAAAAAAGATTCCTTTGGGTTCAGTAAGACTGCCTCCTGTTTTTAAATGTGTGTGTGGGTATTGTGACACCTGCAGTCTGATAGAGCTGTTATTGCTCTAACTACACAAACTAATTTAGGCACCCTGGGTTTTTTTTTAGTCGTGCTTAAGTGGCTGATTTTAACCTTTGAAAACAGGAAACAAGTGCTATAATTTTAAAGAAATAATCTGGCAATCAACTCATTAACAAGAAGAAATCAAGGGTGGGTTTTTTTGTGTGTGTGGGTGTTGAGTCAGAAGCTTAAAATTGGATGCAACTTTCCTTAACTAACCCCTGACTCTGCTTAGAGCAGTAAGGAAGTGGAGGAGGAGCATGACTTAAATGGACTGAACCAGAAAATAATAAAAGAAAAACAATGCTACTCTCTGGAGAAAAGTGTGTCATGATGAAAAATCAGTTTATTCTCAGTTAGAATAAATTTTGAAAGAAACAAAACACAAGAAGATAATTTTCAAAGGAACTGCTCTCATAAAAAAATAATGCATGTATCATGGGGATCACTTTAAAAAGAAAGCAATAATTTAAACAACATTCCCTTTCCCAGAACCTTTGCTGCAAATTTGTAACAGAATAATCAAGTGCAGAGGTGTTTAGAAAAGTAGTTAGATTTACCTGAAAGTGATTTGGGCAGGTTTTGTTTTCCCTCCTTTTGTTAATTTATTTTGATTAACAGCTAAAATGTATTTCAGTTATAAGCAGATCTAAGTTATTAAGTCAAACTTAGTAAATGAGAGTGGCCAGCCAGAGGCAACACTGAATTAAAGGAAGACTTACTTTGCCTTCCCAGGATGTAATCAAAAGCTCTGCTTCTACATTCCATGAGTCAAATCTTGACCTCAGATATGCCTGTAATTGAAAGATCAGTGGGAACTGTATGTGCATAGCTAATGAATAACTTTGGTCCTAGGTGTTAAAGATGAAGCAAAGTTCCAGCAAATCTCACTCGTGAGAAAATGAACCTAAATTTTTTGAGAAACAGGATGTCAGATATATGCAATCAGCTATGTAAATCCATGACTTGGTTTGTCAATGATGACATTAGGCAGAGCGTCCGGGCAATGCAGGGATGCAGCCATCCTCTGATTTATGCTTTGGTCTGCAAGAACCTAATTTGACTCCCGTAACTGAAAGTTTTGAATTTGGGTCTGCCTTTAATGTTTATTTGCTGAAGATGATGGACAGAAGCTGCCTCTAAACTCCTGCTTAGGCTCTGGCACTACTCACCTGAGCCAATGTACTTTCACACACAGTGTCTCCTCAATATTATTCGACAGGCATTTCCTCCCACACCACTGATACAAGAACAAACCACATGAAAACGGAATGAGTCCTAAGACACTGAGTATTTCCCCTCCCTGTCCTGGATGTTTACAAGCATTCTTTGCTGTCAAAACAATATCCATACAAACCAGTGACTGTGCTGGGGTATTTCAGTCTAAGCATGTGGCTAGAGATATAGAGAAACACTCAAAAAACAACTTTCTTAAACAAATAAACAGCTCAGCTCTTGAACTTTATGCTCACAGTAATCTCTGTCATCATTAATCATACTCAGTGTTTGACTTAGCAGCCTAAATGAGGAGGGGGAAGCAGGGGAGGAGGGTAGAAAACAGTCATAACCCTCTGTTCAAACCAGCTGAGAACTGTTTTCTTAAACACG
>VZTL01020951.1:1817-17561 GCA_013400535.1 Scopus umbretta
CTGTAATCAAGGAAGGTCTCCTGACTTTTCTGGTGACAGAGGTTTGTGAACATCAGTACTACTAGGTGTCAGACCTCAGCAGCTAAAGCAGTGTTTAGGTCTCCAAATCACCATCATGATGTTAGCACTATGTATTTAATTTTTTCAGAATAAACAAATGTAAAAAATCAGCAGCTTCCCACTGGGGCATAGAGTATCTTTCTCCAATAAACTATTTTAATTCCCTGCATTTTAGTGAAAGGACATTCTGTGACGGAGATTTCAAAAATTAACAGACTGTTAAATGATCGGTGCAGTTACAGCAGTAGTGAGAAATTATCATTTTGGCTTAATAGAAAGGACACTTTTTAAATTCCACTGCCACTTATAAGACTATATCTTCAAAAATTTCATTTATATGTAAGTATTTTGGAATGCGATGCAACATGGCCCTTCTGTGGCAAAATATATGTGAACCTGGTGGCCAATCTGGATTTTTTTTTTTTTTTTGTAATTTTAATTGCTACAAAAATTCATAGTAGGTTATGAAAGAAATTAACTTATGCTGAAAGCTAAAGAAGGCATGGCAGGCAGGTTAAAATAGAAGGAATTTATTAGGAATGTCTTCAAGGAGATCAATATTTACATATCTTCTATTACACATCTACAAAAATCACTCACACAGGAAAATTTGACTGGCACATGGAGATTTATACCACAGAAATGCTAGGGCTTAAAAATAAATTTATAAAACTTGTTTTTGTTAGAAGGTGATGTTTGCAGGTATTTGGCTGATGCACGATTGTACAGTGTGCTGTACACTTTTTCTCTAGATTAATGCCAATTATATAAAATGCATTCATGTATCTAAACAGACTGTCTTGATTGAACTTTGAAGTGCAGCATAGTAATGCCTGCAGCATGGCAGTCAGCAGTGGATGCAGTGTATGTATGGAAGTAAAATTGGGTTTATACACCAAGACATAAACAAGGGGGAAAAGTTATGCTATAAAGACATCAGGGAAATTTTAAAGGGACTTTTGAGAGGAACTCCAGGGTAATGATATGAGGTTTTTAAATGACTGGGAGAAGTCTGGAAGAACAGTTTTGAAAGGCAGTAAATTTCCTGGAGTCTTCACTGAGACTCTGAGCAGCATAATGCAGTGCTGTGATTGCCTATCTCTATTTTGTAACCCTTTTTTTGGTTTAGGAATTTTTTTGGGGGTGAGGAGTGTTAATAACAGAAAAGTCCGGGAGAAAATTGACACTATTGTAAATACCTAGTGGAGGGTGGTTTGCAGCGAATGCTGAGGGAACACGCATCAGATGAGACAGTATATATTAAAAATCTGGCTTGTTCCACCTGGTTATTTTTAACACACTGCAGAAAATGTGACTGATTCTTCTATCTCACACTTTTCTCTTTGAGCACTACCTGTCATATTCCTGTTGCATGCACCATATTTTTCAGTAGGTTGTCTCTTTTTCACCTTATACCGCCTCTTATTACTCTATTATGAACATTATATGAAATAGATCAATTTCGTATTTCAAAATAGAACTACCTAGTCCTATTAACTTTGACTGAGAGTAGTATGTAAAGTTTTTTACTTCCATTTTGTAATTTTGAATGTGATCCCATATTTGTCGTTGGGGGGAGTTAGTTTTTGTTGGTTGAGGCTGGCTGTTTGGTTTGGTGTTGTTTTTTTTGTTTTTGTTTTTTGTTTTTTTTTTTTTTTTTTAGTATGAGACTAGTTCTGACCCACAACACTTTTTGGTGAAAAATGCTGACAAGCACAGAAATAAACTGGTTTAGACTTTGCCTTTTCATTATGGAGAAAATATTTCCACTTTTCTAGACTAACTCAGAGACCTATTCTTTAGCCAAAGGATGGTGGTTTAGTTCATTTGTGGTGGGTGGTTTTTTCCCTCCACAGAAGTGTTTTGGCAAATCATTTATGCAATAGGCATTTGGACAAAAAACAGCCACTGTTATAAATAAAAGTTATGTGGATTCTGTTTATTAGTAGTTGTGGAAAATAGAAAACGTTTGCTTATGTTATGAATAATAAGTGCAAATGCCCATTGGATAGCTTCTCATATTTAGACAAAAACATCTTTAATAGCTTCATTCATCATCATATGTGAAATGACAACAATATCTGTGCTTTTTCAATTCCATCTCCATATTTACAAAACTCAAAGCAGCTTTTTTTCCCCCCAGACTGATTTTTTTGAAATAAATGGTAGCAAGAGAAGAACTGTTTTTCCTTAGGTAAACTTGGCTATTCTCACTGTACTAATTAGCTGGTATTGATTAGTACAGCATACTGGAAATATATAATGTGTCAAAATCTGAGCAAGTCTCTTTTATCCATAGAAACACTGCTATTCTGTTAATTTTCATCAAGATTCAGTTTCACTTGAGAAACATTATCTGGTTTTAGCTCTGATACTCAATATCTGCAAATATTTTTAAAGCGTGTGATACAAACTCATTAATGTTGGTGGAATGGACTTTTCTGTTGGCTTTAAAAAGATTTAGTTTAGGTACACAATATAGTGAAAATACTGAAAAATATCTCTCTATACCAAGATACTGAACTAGGTTGTGACCCATTTGTGTTTTGAAAATATAAAAATGTTGCTCTACCTGGAGTGAAGTGTCACCACAGCAGAGATGCTAATTCCAAGTCAGTGACCATGTCCTTACCCAAGAAGGCAGGGCTGTGGTTTGAGAAGGGCAATGGCTGCACACTAGACTCCATCAGGCAGAGTAGCCCCTTTTATGGCTATTAATATACAGGCCACTCAGAGCTACTCTTAGAATTAGAATTTTTAAATTAAATTTTATCCTTAAATGACTAATAATACCATAATAATAATAATAATAATATCTCTGCAGTGTTTCTTTTGTCCTCCATTGTTTTCTGTTATTCACTAGTAGACAGTTAAAAGCTTTGGTCACTAAAAACAGCACTTGGAAACTTCTTTGAATTGGATGAATGTTTTACAGTCAAAAAGAATTTATAGTAGCAGTGTTTTGAGTTAATCATTGACCACTGTGATTCACAGAGGAAGTCAGGTTCCATAGAAAATAACCTGTATAATGCTTGTTTTGTTATGAAATACTTTTAAAAATAAGCATAATCTGTAAAAGAATACAGAGCATGAGAATTATTGTGTGTGTCAGCAATTCTTAAAAATTATTTGAAGCAAAAATATTATACATCCACCAGCTGAAGTAAGCAGGGACCTCTATTAACTTAATGTGTATCAGCAACTCAGAAATATTAACTTGTTTTAGAAAATCTGACTTGAAGCCAATCATATTCTGGAGGGTAACGTTACTTGAATCAGAATAAGGTATTATGTACTTTCATTTCCTTTTAATTCAAATTCAATTAGATAATGATGCTTTAAAGCAATCAAGATTGAAGTAATCACCCAGTGGATTTAATATGGTCACGTTTAAGTGAAATCACTGTTTTGGTTTCAGATCTATCTTAGGCTGCAAATGAAAAAACTGCAAGTTCAAAAACATTCATGGTGAAGTCAAAGAAAAGGGGGAATGCTGTCAGTAATTCTGAGAAAAGAAGTCTGGGTAGGGAGGATGATGGCTTGCACCGACTGGATTTTAAAGTGTATGGGGGAGGCAGAATCTTTCCTTTTGTGGCCTTATTTGCTCCCAGGTCAATAAAGTTGTGATTGCAGTGCTGGTGTTCAGGGGGTAGCAATTTAAATAAACAAGAAAAACAAAATGAAAACAATCATATCAAGGTGCGTCACCACTCCCTCTCACATCTGTAACACTTTTTGTAGAGGTAACTCCCACCTACACACAGATGTCATTGGAAGGATCCTCTTTATCTAGGTACTCTGCAGAAATACTTGTGGGGAGCAGGCTTCTGTGGTATCCTTTGGGGACCCACTTTCTCCAGGCACAGTAGAGCTGAAGGCGGAGATTCCTTAAGTTGATACAGCACTTTAACATAGCTTTCATTTTGATGGAACTGAGTGTTTGAGTTACTTGGGCAGCTTTGACATCTCCGGCTAATAAGTTCAGAATATTGAGCTTTCTGTTCTCCTGACTCCTGCAAAAAACCCCAGATGACATACCGCCCTGACAGAGAGATGTCTCATTTCTGATTCCAGATACTTCCCAGTGTGGTCTTTGAGAGTATATCAGAGACGTAATTCAGATTGACTTGGACCATTCTGGATCAGTCCTCAGGTGTGGACAGCAGAAGATACATACATCCTGTTTCGTCCCCACCCACCCACAGTCATGCCCTACCCATTTTTCAGATTTGGGTGATGGCAGGGAGTTTTGAGGAGCTGGCTGAGGCACAGTGAGCAAGCTGGTCACTGGCCTCAAGCTGTTAATGTGTCTGCGCTTCATGATCACCATGGCGTGCCAGGAGTAAGGCCAGGTGTGCCTTACCTTGAAAAGCCTTTGCAAGAGAGACACATTATTATGATATTCAGAGATTCTTACGATAACTGCGAGTCTTAAAACACATTCTTTTTCTCAAAGCTGCATATTTTCTTACAATCAACCTGCTGATTGCAGAGACATACCTATCATCCTGTATTTGTGTCAGAACCTGAAAAAGAAGTATCTTTTGGCAAAGCTATAAATGGAAAACAAGAATAAAATTATTATTTTCCAGGGATGCAAAACCAGAGAGTAAATAATTCATTTCAGTACATGTGGCAGATAGATTGAAAGTATTCATATCTTGAACTCAGGTACTCATCAGAAAGAAATGTCTTTTTAGTTGCTCAGTTCTTGCTGTAAATGATAGACTCGGACCCTGTTATATACTTCAACAAATGCTTTAGTTACATATATGTTTTCACATTGTGCAGTATGTGTTACTGTTAATTGATCATTGCCTCAAAATCTTGATTGATTCTCCTTACTCTTTAATTTAAAATAATTTTAATGAGTGTTTTATAATATTTTGAATTTTTTAGAAATAACAAAGTTCAGCGCAACTCCAGTGAAAAAAATGTATCTAATTATTGTATGGTATTAAAAAGGGCAATGTGGTCAAGGGGCTTAAGAAGATAAGAATCTAGGGTGTATTTCTCTATAGGAAACAGAAACTCCTGAGGGCACCTGGTTTCTGTGACTGGATTTCAAGAGGATGAGGTCATCAGTCCTGGTCAAACATGGTTTTCCCAACAGAGAGGTTTGTGTGGATGAAAGCTCTGGCATTGCTGAAGCAGAGACAGGAGTTGAGAAAAATGGGCTTGATAATACAGGGGGGAAAAATGGCCCTGATGAACAGAGTTTGGGTTATTTCTATGACATATTAAGATAAACATAAGATGCCTTTCTCTTTTGAATTGTTTCTTCATATTTCTCTGAGGATGCCACTACCAACACCATCTCTTTATTGCTCATTTGTTGAATAAACTTCTGTTATTTAACCAGTCTGTACTAGGCAACATTTATTTAGGGATTATCAAGTGAGGTTCAGCTTTTAAGAGAGAGACTGATTTATCCCTTTTCTTTTAGAAATCCTATAGTTTGATGGCAATGTTAACTTTTCATTGTGCATGTTGTTTTCTGGTACATCTTTATTCTTAGCTCTAGGAGAATGAATACATAAATAAAAAGCCACTGTTCCTCTGCTGCTCTACTGCCATTTAAATCCCTATTTATCTCACTCTAGGATGCCAGAGAGGAAATTTAATGTTGAGTATTGGTTCAATAAATGTCAGGGAGGGCAGGCAGTTTATGCCCTATTTTGCAATAAACATTTAGTTCTCCTGACAAAGACAGCACCAGAATATTGGGAGGGAAAGGCTGGTCTAGTGGCCTCTGCTGCTTTCAGCAGCTGAAAATGCAGAGTGGTAATGGTGACCATGCACAAAAAGCTGAATCTCCAGAAGTGGTTGATATGTTGTCAGGGATCCAAATGCTTTTCCAATAAAAGTAGGCATCTCTTGTTTAGGATGTTGAACTATGTGAGATTTGGTCTTGCAAAATACCAGTGTAATTTTCCTCTCATACCTACAAATACAAAAGTATTGTGTAGGTTTAAGCTTTTCCTGAACATAGTGTTTTTGCACATATTATTTTTGTATGATTCCTTTGCATTGCAATAAAAGATAATTACATCTCTTACCCATCAGGTTAATGAATGGCATGAGACTTATTGAGCTAAACTTGCTTATATTATAATCCAGGGTGTGTGTTAGTTAGAAAAAGGCAGAAGATTTAGAATACAACACATGCAACTTATCTAAGTGTTGTTATCATGTCAGGTGAATTAAGAGAGGTTAAAGAACTTACTATGCAACTATTTGGTTTATGCATAATTAAGATATGTCCTGTGCATTTTACCGTGAGGAAATTAAGGCACAAATGGAAATAAAATGTTTATTAGTTAGAGGAACTGAAGTGAAATCTCTCAAGTTAATTGCCATATCTATCAAGATGGTCCTTCCCTTCTGCATTCATAAGGAGTCTTTGGAGTAACTAAGCCTGCTTTCCAAGGGAGCTTCACAAAGGTGATGAAGTAGTACCATAAATAGACATAAAGACAACTGAACAAAACTATGTTAAGATTTAAAGTATGTACACCTGTAGGCTTTTCTTGATATGCTGGTCAGAGTTTGGTGAGATGCAGTGTTCTAGGTTTGCTTATTTAGTATAGGATGCATAATGGTTCAGAAAAGCTTACAGCGTTAAATGTCATATATTGAAAAAGATAAGTTCTATGACAGTTGGAATAATGTAACAGTAATAGGTTTATAATATTTTTAGAATCAGCTATTATGTAGTATACATTATAAATATAAAATACATCATATATTAATATATACCTGTGCATTTTATATGCATTGCATGTACATATTTTCCTATACATACATATTGTATAGTGATACATTATTTTATATATCTCAGCCAACACCAGAGATCCTTTTCAATGAGCTCTTTAAATACATGTAACTAAAAATTCTCTTCATTTGACAAATCTAATATTTCTCATCTTCACATATCCCCATGACTCTGATATATTTAAGTCTTTCCATTTCTTTCTGAGCTTCTCTTATTACCTTTCTGCTTTTGCTTTAAGCTTGTGTTTAAAAACAGGAGGAAAAAAACTCAAAATGAAGCCTGCAATTCAAATAAAGAATAGAATTAGAAATACTCTTCAGATACAGATTTTCATCCCTAAATGTGGCCATTCCTTTATACTAAAGCTCTTCTGTTTTAAGGCTTGTTTCAGCTGCTTGATAATCTAACTAAAAGCAATTTAGCCAAGAAAGAATTTCAGTCCTTTTGTCCTTGATAAAATGAACAAGTGCAAGCAGATGGCTAACATGACTAAAACCATTGACAAAACATAACTTTCAGCCTAGAAGAGCAGAAAAAATTTACAAAACCTGTCTCTTTAACTTCTCCCAGACACTTAAGTTCAGGTTGGATGAAATCCCTGACCACCAGTTTATTTTTTTGACCTTGCAGCGTACCAAGGCACTGGAGAGCTGAGGACTAGGGTATGGAGGGCTGGTATGTCTCAATCAGCTTGTGCCTGTATTTAAAAAGAGGAAAAAAAAAAAAAAAAGTACTGAGACCAAGTGACTAGGAAGGTAACAGTCCAGCGGGAAGGGATCTGATGCTTGTAGTGTGTCACAAGCTGAAACGTGCAATTGCAAGAGCAGCAGGTGCCAGGCTGGGAATTACGGACAGCAATATCAGTTGCAAGACTTGGTGAGCAACTCCTCTGTGCTGCTCAGCACCAGTGACACCCCTGCTGGGATGTGGCAGTACCCCACTGCCTAGGCATGGCCTCGAGGGGAGCAGCAAGAGCAGGCTCATCTGGAGCAAACCACCCAAGGAAAGACTGATTCAGTAGGATTTATCAGCCTTGACACAGAAGTCTGGAGGAGCAGGAGGACTATGGTAATAGCATCTAAATATGCAAATGCCTCTTGCAGAAAAAAGGTGCTGGAGGAAAGGGACCGGAATGGTGTGACCGTGCATTGACAGAAAACCAAGCACAACCCTAACTCTGGCTGGAGAGCCCATCCTGGTCTGTGTTAAGCAAAGTCTGGTGGTGAGCACCTGGCAGACTTATGCAGGCAAACAATGCTTTTTGGACCTGGATTTAGCTGGGGCAGGAGTGGCACATCATAATTGTCCTGCACAGATGCAGAATTTCAAAGCACAGGGAAGCGTGAAGGCTGCAGAGTGCGGCTGCTGAGCATCCTGGGCTGCTGCATGGTCAGAGTCAGGCAGCGGCAGGACTGTGCCTGCAGGCTGCGGTGTCTGTCTTCTGTCCCTGCGGTGCTCTGCATTCATTGGGTGTTCTTGGATCCAGCCCCAAACTTTCAGCCGACTGTGGCCATACCCTAGAAGTAACAATCCTGTTAAATAACTAGCATGCATGCATGTCATTCAGACTGGCAAGAACATGGAGGCCAAGCATGATCATTTCTTCTCCCTTTCCTCTTTCCCAGTTAAAGAGCTTGTTACATCTTTCTGATACTTTAATCACTGAAAATTGTGCCCGTGAATCTTGACGATATGCAAATCGGGGATGCCATCTGTTGATCAGTGCTGCGAACTCCCCAGGCTCAGCTCTGAGTGGTAAGCTGGTGCTAGGTGTGCTTGCTTTATTTCCCTTGCACATGTGAGTAGTCATGGAGGGAATCTGATTGAGACTTGGAATGAGACATCCACTCTTCACCCTCACAATGAGTTTATTTCAAGCAGCAGAAGGACAAGTTTCCTTACAGACAACCACTTTATCATAGTCTGCAGAAAAATACACATCTGAAATTACTGTCTGTTCCTCACTCCTGTGGCTAACTTGGTTGAAGGTCTTCCCTTTGACTGCCCAGACAGGGCCCTGCGGGAGCACACTGGGCCGTTTCCCAATCTCCATCCCAGTGCACAGGTATCCTTGCAAAGAGAGGTAGACACCTTCATTAAAAAATTGACATCATCTATTCTGAGTCAGAACTGTGGCCCATCTAGGCTTCTGCGTAAAAGTAGCCAGTAATAGATGCTTAAGAGCAAAGGCAGTGGGCATGTGAAGAGGTGCGCTCTCAGCATCTGATGTTTCGCAGATTCAATACTTCTGGAGCCAGGAGCTGCATTAGAGGTGGAGGTAACGTTTGAGAGTGTGCCGCCT
The DNA here is from genome assembly GCA_013400535.1 of Scopus umbretta. Classification (NCBI taxonomy): domain Eukaryota; kingdom Metazoa; phylum Chordata; class Aves; order Pelecaniformes; family Scopidae; genus Scopus; species Scopus umbretta. The sequence continues at coordinate 10,955 of VZTL01020951.1, forward strand.
CCTTTCTTGAAGGCAAATCTTTTGATTTCTACTCATTCTTTGGAGGTGAGTTATGTACTTTAATGTGCTTTGAGTGGAGAAGTGCTTTTTTTAAACTACAATCTGATAATATAATTTGGTTCTGTCTAGTTCTTGAATTGTGAATAATCATTTCCTATTCACCTTTTCCAGGCTATTTAAAATTTTAGAGCTGCTATTCCACATCCCTTCAGTTACATCTTTTTCCAGCTGAAAAGCTGTAGTCTATTTAGTCTCTTCTCATGTGGAGGAGTCGTTTGACTGACATGACCAACTTGTTTCAAGTTTTTTCACTGAAAAGCCATTGTACTGGAACCAATTCAGGTCATTAAGGAACTAAGAAAGAGTCATGTTTTATCTGAAATTACTTAAAATATTGTATTGTGCTACCAAAAAGGTTGCAAAAATGGTATAAAATCCTGAAATGCTGCTTTCCCCCTGCCTCATCCCCCCCAAAAAGAAAGACCTATGTATAGTAATTCAAAAAGAAGTCGTACATATAGCAATTTACTGTGCAGATGTCTGTTCCTTCCAGGACAGATTCATATAACATGTACTGACATTTAACAGAAGTTGTTGCTGCAGGTTGAAGCAGAATAGAACACCCCAAATTCACAATAAATTGTTTATGGCTGAAGCAAAGTTAATGTCTTCTATAATTTACCAGAACAGGACCACTAAAACATCAATTATCTTAACATCACATAATAGTTCAGGTTGCAAGGGATGTGTCAAGTTCATCTGGTCCAACCCCAGGCTCAGAGCAGGGTTGACTTTGAAGTCAGCTCTGAACTTGAAAGCTGGATAAGCTTTCTCATGGCACTGGCACACTAGTACATTGACTGCCTTTTAATTTGGATTGTATTTGTTACTTTTTCTGATTTTGATTTTTAAAAAAGAAGAGTTGGGGGGGGTATTTGCCTGAATAATAGCATGTTTATGGTCTGTGTTTTCTTTTAAATTCTTTTATATACATCATTGCCCAAAGAGCTACTTCAGATTTAATTCTTTTTAAAAAAATATTAATGTATATTTCTTATTTTAATACTGAGAGAATTTTTGTTTAGCTTTTAAAAACTAGTAACCCCATTGCTCCTGTTTCCTACACTGGCTTCTGTTATTAAAGTGAAGAAAAGGAAAGCCAGGTGTACTCTTTTGTCTGAGCTAAAGAGCCAAAATATTTTACTCTCCCTTTCTGTTACAGTGGATTCTTACTAGGTCTGGCTTAAAGTCTCTGCCATGCTCTGCTACAGCTTATCATCACTGCAGAATCTGGTTCCTTGTGTCTTACAGCAGTTTTTGTTCTGAAGCTTCCAGAGCTACAGAACTGCTGTGTACACTAGCATGCATTTTTTTATTTGGTGCATCTCTTTTATGACCTCCTTGACAATTTGTTTCTCTTGTGCATGCATGAGATGGGTGAGATACCACGTCAAATAGTTCCCTGTCTGGGCCAAGAACTGAGCAGAAGGAATTTATTTTGTTAACTAACATCTTTTCATTTTTAGAAGCTGGATTTTCACAGTACCCCTCATGGAAAAAAGTCCTTAAACCTATTTTTACTATGGTACACACAGGGTCCAAAGTGCTAATTCTGCTTATGAAAGATGGGGGATTCATTCTGTGAGGACTGAGTTGTCTTTTGCTACTGTTTTTCAGTTAAAATAAATGTGGTTCTGTTACAGTGTAGAATTTTACCGGTTATAATATACTTTAAATTGTTTAGTGGAAAAACACTACACTGAAGATGGTTTCTGATTAATTTTTATGGTCAGGTCTCACATACCTTCTAAGTGTCTTGTAAAACAGGATGTCTATGCAAAATGGCTGTTATTCGTATTCTTTTGGAAGCTGAAATTCTACTGATATTAAATGCACATGTTTAACAATGGCTTATAAAGATGCCAGAACCCTGGAATCAAAAGGACCAGCTGTATTTGAAACACTTATACTAAATGCTACTTATGGGCTTACACAACCTACTTTTTCTTTTTCTCCTATTTTAGTAAATTGGCTTTGCTGTCAGTTAGATTGTGAGAAAATTTGGACAAGGGAGTTTCTTGAATTCATTAAATTAAAAAGTAAGCATTTTTTAAAGAATTAAAGTTAGTTTATGGAACAGAAGTCACCTGCTAAAACAACAGATGCAAATGACAAAACATCAGAGATTTTAGTGGGTTTTATGTGTGAATCTATGTCCAGACCAATGAGACAGACGTTACAGCTATTTTGCCCTGAACATTGGTTTTCTCCCCCTCAGCATACAATAAATAAACAGTAAATTCATGAAAATGGACTTAAGGTGATGTAAAAGTTGGACTCAATAAGCATCTTAAAGTTTGGCTGTTTATCTAGATCTCTTGGGTTTGTTTTTCTTGGACGAATATCAATATTTTCCTTTGACTAAAAAGGAGTGTTAAAGTCCATCATTCTGGCATCGTTCCACTTTTAGCCTCCTACCAAAACTTATCTGTTTACCCAAAAAAAGTATATTGCTTTTCCAAAGGTAGTTTCATTCTGTCTCTTATGGATTACCTCTTATCTTTTATCAATTGACTTTTTCATTCCTAATTTGTACCATGAATGGCAGCATGGCAGCATTCTTCTGATACTGCAGAGATAGTCAGTTGTTTACTATTTAAGTCTGTATAGCACAAAATAGACAAACAAAGTTTATAGACTTTGGCTATGCAACATTTACACACAATATTCAGCTAAGCACAATACCAGGTGCTGGAAGGTATTATTTTTAATGACATGGAGGTAAGACATGGCCTGCTAAAATATAAGTAGGCTTCAGTTCATTCAATCATTCCCCAGATAGTTGTGTTTTTGTAAATGCAGGATATGCTTTTTGCTAATAAAATTGGAGACAATCATAATAACTAATAACATGTCAACATGTGGCTGATGATGTATACTTTGGATAGCTCAAACTTTTTGAAAAAACAAAGGTGAATAGAAATGTTCTGTGCTTTTTTTTGCTTAATTTTAAATTGAAACAGTTTGTTTTAAAACAAATCAATACCCCTGAATTCTTTGCAATCCAACACAACATTAGAGAAAACCAAACAGAACATAAACTTGCCTAATGTGATTCATTTTCTTTGTCAGATACAAGAGCAAGATACAAGGTAAACTACCAGTAGTTCATAGAATGGCATTTATTTCTTCACAGTGTGACTTTTAAATGTCACTATTCTTTTAAATTCAGTTGAAATCGAAGAATTAAATTTATTCTTTCATTATTATTTTTTCATTAGGCTATGAGAATTTACAGCTTGTTTATTCTCTTGGTCCCCTCAATTCCTCACTCTCTGAATTACATTAGAGCTGTTCAGATTGTAAAATGTTCCAGGCAGACACAGTTGTCTTTGTATGCCACATACAATGTATTTTCTGTATTTCTCTCAATTCTTGCTGTAATTACCAGGAAAATTTCCATGAAATGGGATTTTATTTTATAAGAATTTACCCACTTGTGCTACTAAATCCCATTATAGTGAGAGCATAAATGAGCATTGTCAAGGGGATAAGTAGCAGGAGGAGATTAAATCTTATGAAAAAAAGCATTCCATTTAAAATGAACTTAAATATATGTCCAACAGATTTGTAAATTGTCTGCACAGGTGAAATATTGTACCCTTACATCTAAAAAGTTTTCAGTTTCCTTCAGGAATCTTCACAACAAGGGATTTTTGTTATCTTTTATTAACACACTTTATGAGGAAACAAAATGTTCATAAAACAGTTATTGCAATATTAGAAGGAACCCATTAATTCTTATCTTTATTTGTTCAGTATGTAATTTCCACAGAAAAGTATTTTATTAAAATTGATATGAGCGCCAAGAGAACATATTTCTAACTTACCTTACCTTTAAGGTTGCAAGTCATCATTCTATTGTGACTGTGTAGGATAAAAAATAGAAAAAAGGAAATGAACTGGCTAATTAACATGTGAAAATATGTGAACTTTTTATGTCCCTTTGTGATTTGCATCTTTGCCTTTTAGCATTGTCCAGAAAGACCTCTAAATTCTGTCTGTCACATTTATTCTCCTATACTGGGCTATCACTGTGAGGATATTTTTATGCCAACATAACACTGACAGTTTGGCTAATTGATAGATATCCTCCTGGTTAACTGGAAACCACATTTCTATGTAATGACTATGAAGTCAGTGGATAAGAACCATTTATATAGAGTCTCAGAATGTCTTTACGTACTTTTTTTAGAAAACTCACAATTCTCAGGACTTGAGAGAAAAATGACATTTATATAACATTAGCACCTGCTTAGTCTTTGGGTATAGTGTAGGGTTTTAAAAGTGACTTAAATAATGAATATGGGATGTGGTGCTCTTGTTCACTTAAATAAAAATTTACAGCTTGTTAGAAATCAAAAATGAGCATATTTTAGTAAGCCAGTGCATTGCTGCCTAGTGTTATTTCTATTTATAACATTTAGTATTGTATTTTGGTTTTCCCTTCCTCATTTTTACCTTCCTAAACCTTACTTTTAAGGGTCCAAAAGTGTTTGGAAGTTTTTCCACAAAGCTATAATTCAGTAGGCATAAACAAATGCTTGAGGGCAGAGATTTTACTGTTTGATGTGTTGGCTATCTTATAATTAAGGTTGAGTATTAGAATTAATTACAGTGTTCCAATTAAGATCACTTTTTTTATGGTTCTCTCATTGCTCTAACCTGCTGGCATCCACCGAGTTGCTTGTTGAAGGCTGTCAGCTGCCTTGCCTGAGAACTGACTTCACATTGCTCAGTGACTGAGAAGTTGTCCTAGGGTGATATTTTGCAAAATTCATATTTATTTATTTATACCTTTAAAATTGGAGATTTTGAACAATGGAAGAATTTTAGAAAGAAAGAGCATATGATGTATTAGTGCCAAAGAATTCTATTTTCTCTGCTTAAAGTATCTGTCCATTAAACTAATTCTGTGCCCTCCCCTCCTTGCCACAGGGTCTAAGTTTCTCACAACTTTTTATGTCCTTAATTTCACTGCCTGACAGAGATTCCTGCCTCTTCAACAGGGAAGTAGGGGACAGAGACAGCAAATGACTCAGGCAAAATTAATCACGTAGAGCACATCTGTAGTTTACGGATTTGGGCTGCCTTTTCAATCCCAGACCAGCATTTCTTCCCAGCACAAAGAGGCTTGTGGTCACTATAAACAGGATTTTCACAGGACTGCCATATGCTACAGAGTTCTTCCTGCACTGAAGTGCTCAGCATCTTCAGAACTGAGCACATTTATAAAATCATTAATACATTCAGAGACTCTTATGCTACTTATGTTCCATCTGAGAAGTGGTAGAGAGAAAAATTGCTATTTCTATTTTTAGAGTACTTTCAGTGACACTAAAAAGGTCACCTATGTGTTCCTGTGGTGTCTTGTGCCAGGGATTAGGGTCTCTAGGCACTACTATGAAAACAAATAGTATTTCCTAATTATAACAGAAAACAAGGATTGTTGGAGGTGGAGTATGAGTCATAAGTTTCCAAAGTAAAGTAAATATTATTTAACATTTCTTTTGCAGAAGAACTTAGAAACATTTGTAAGATTGGGCTCTTCACTAGACTGACACTTGGCAGAATTGGAGTGAATGGCAGTCCTATTTCACTTTAATAAACTCAATAAAAAACAAAAATCAAAGTAGTCTACATGCTCTGCACGATATAGGTCCATTATGTCTCCATTTACCAAGGACATATTTGCAGCCTGCTTGTAGCCATTTTCTTTCCTGAATGTGTTTTAACTGTATTAGGGTGTTTTTCAGTGGTAGCTGTGATGATGTGTGATATGTGGTGGACTGGACATGTTTGTCCATGGTTCAGATGCTGTCCTAGCAGGGGCTTCAGCCAGGCAGCTTTTTAATAATCTCTTTCTTGTCTGTAGCTGCAATATTAGCAGATAGTGTTGAAGAATGATTCCCATTCTATCAGGAAATAGCTGCTTCTTCAATTTACTATTAACACTGCTAGATCCCTGCAGTGCCATTTTTTTCTCTGCTTTTTTTAATTTGCTAGGCTTATGCTTGTTGTTTGTGTTTGCAACATGATGGTGTTCAATCTGGACTCATGTGTCACTATCCTGAAATTACTCTGAGTTTTTTAATCATAAAAGAATCTCAAATTAGTATGAGGGGTGAGGTGGGGAAAGAATTAGTAGGTGGTGCTGTTGATTTTTATTCTCCAGTGTCCTGGCTTCAGCTGGGTAGAATTAATTTTCTTCCTAGTAGCTGGTATAGTGCTGTGTTTTGGATTTAGGATGAAAATAATGTTGACAACACACTGATGTTTTAGTTGTTGCTGAGCAGATCTTACACTAAGTCAAGGGCTTTTCAGCTTCTCAAACTTCCCTGCCAGCAGGGAGGCTGGAGGTGTACAAGAAGCTGGGAGGGGGCACAGCTGGGACAGCTGACCCAAACTGACCCAAGGGATATTCCATATCATATGATGTGGTGCTGAGAAAAAAAAAAAAAAAAATAATAGCACAAACCCAAAACCCAAGCAAACTGGGGGAAGTTGGCCAGTGGGGTGCACAGCCACTGCTCAGGAACTGTCTGGG
>VZTL01020958.1:0-38556 GCA_013400535.1 Scopus umbretta
GGTTAAACCACAACAGCCTGACTCGAGCCCCAGGGGATTTTAGGCACTGCTGGCAGTGGGAGCAGGGTAGTATAAGCATGGCCCGTGTATCCTGGGGTTAGGTGGTGGGTAGAGATGAGTGGGCACACCAAGAAAAGCACCAGCCCAGCATTTTAGAGTAGAGCTAACTAGAAACAGCTATTCCATTTAAAAAAAAAAAAATAAAGAAGGAAAAAAAATCATTCTTAGTTAGGACAGAAACCCCCAGATATGCTTTTTCTTTAAAAAAAGCCTAAAAATATAATTTTTTCTTTGATTTGAAAACTATTTTTGCTCTTCAGACTGTAAGTTAAAACACATTTGAATTGATGATGCACTTCACAACAAGAATATATCCTTTTTCATCCTGAAAATGCTGAAATGGGTTGTTTCAAAATTTTCAACATTTTACCCCCTTTTTCTATACACAAAATTTTTAATTTAGCTGAAATGTCTTTTTTTGAAAGGAAACTCTTGATTACATTTTTTTCCAACAGCTTTAATTAGAATTAACAATTACAGCTGATTCTTAGCTGGGTGATAAACAGCTGGACTGAATCCACTCCGCAGCCCTCTCTGCTCTGGGACTTCCAAACAAGCTCCAGCACTAGCAGCAGTTCAGCCTTCTGCAACACTTTAGCCTTGTCTGCTCACTGGAATTTGTTTTTCTTTCTTCTCCCCACTCCCTACTATTTCTCCTCTGAGAATTAGTTTTTACCAGTGCAGCATCTCTAACAGTCAAGGAACTTCACAGTGAGTTGAGATTGCATTGATTTCTCGAGGAAGAAGCCGCATACTAATTTTTCTTATTTTCCTCCCATGAGGAAATACGGTAACAGCTTCAGGAAGGCAGCTGGGTTTGTAGATATTATGTTCACCCGCTGGCTGACAGGAAAGTCTGAGGTCTGCGGGACCATGATGGGAAAGAAGGAGACCTCAGCTGGTCTGATATAATGCCTGGAGACGAGGCTAGCTTTGCTAGTAAAGTGAAGTGCGTGGGATTAAAGCAGAGTGAGTTAAGCCTGAGAAAAGCATTCATTTATGTGGGGATTGGGGGATGAATCAGTCCATGGTCCAACCAAGAAAAAGGCCAGAAAGTGCATCCTGCTTAAACTAAACCCCCATCAGGCAGAGGGAAATCCTTGCTTTCCACTGAGATGGAAGACAGGGATGGAGGGGAGGATAAACCTCCCATAATCCAGGAGGAAGCAGTTAACGACTTGCTACGCCGCCTGGACACTGACATCTATGGGGCCAGAAGGGGTCCACTCAAGAGTGTTGAGGGAGCTGGTGTAGTACCTTGCCAAGCCACTCTCTATCATTTATCAGCAGTCCTGGTTAACAGGGGAGGTCCCAGGCAACTGGAGGCTGGCCAACGTGATGCCCATCTACAAGAAGGGCTGGAAGGAGGCTCCTGGGAACTACAGGCCTGTCAGCCTAACCTTGGTGCCAGGGAAGATTATGGAGCACCTCATCTTGGGCAGACTCAATGGGCATGTTCAGGACAAACAGGGGGTCAGGCCCAGCCAGCATGGGTTCATGAAAGGCAGTTCCTGCTTGACCAACCTGATCTCCTTCTATGACCAGGTGACCTGCCTAGTGGACGAGGGAAAGGCTGTGGATGTCATCTACCTGGACTTTTTAGTAAAGCCTTTGACACTGTCTCCCACAGCATTCTCCTGGAGAATGTGGGCAGGTGTACTCTTCGCTTGGTAAAAAACTGTCTGNAACTGGGGTTGTTTAGTCTGGAGAAGAGGAGGCTGAGGGGAGACCTTACCTGTCTCTACAACTTCCTGAAAGGAGGGTGTGGTGAGGAGGGTGTTGGTCTCTTCTCCCAAGTAACTAGCGATAGGACGAGAGGAAATGGCCTCAAGTTGTGCCTGGGGAGGTTTAGATTGGATATTAGGAAAAATTTCTTTACTGAGAGAGTGGTGAGGCATTGGAACAGGCTGCCCAGGGAGGTGGTGGAGTCACCATCCCTGGAGATATTAAAAAACCTGTAGATGAGGCAGTTCAGGACATGGTTTAGTGGACATGGTGTTGTTGGATTGGTCCTTGGACTAGATGATCTCGGAGGTATTTTCCAACATTAACGATTCTATGATTCTATTCTATGTACGGGGTGATGCTTGTTGTAGGCAGCAGCTCAGGATCCCCAGGGCAAGGGCTTGTTCTCGGCAGCTCTGAATCCATTGGCCCAAGCTGCAGTGTTTGCTGCCTCAATGCCTCTGCAGCAAAACCCATCTATTAGCCAGAGGGTTCCCAGGCTCTTGACCACCCTGGAGGGCCCTGGTGCCCAGAAGAAGGGTGCTGCAGAGAATCCCAATGGTTTCTTTGGGCCAGAGCTCAAGTCAAAGCCTTTTCAGATAGTATCCCAAAGGTGCCCAGGGCCTTCTACCCCATGTTGTGGGGCTGGGGGCTTAGTTGCTGTCCCACCAGTGTCCAGGATGATTTTCACACACCCCAACTCTTTGGGGGCAAGGGAAGGAATGCTGCAGCAGTGTTAATGGGGAGAAAGGGCATGGTGGTGGAAGGGAAGGAAGATATTAGAGTCTGCTTTTAAAACCCCTAAAATCTCTGTTTCAGGCATCCAGGTGGGTGTGTCCAGCCTTTGCAGACAATCTCTAGAGAGCCAACAGGCACCGGGGCATCCTCCTTTGCCAAAACCAATGTCCCTGCTGCCCTCCGCAGCTGTGCCGCTGCTGGGTCTGGTGTTCTTCGTTGATGGTCACCCCTGTGTTGGCTTGTTGCTGTTAAGGGCTGATCTATTCTCCCTGGAGACAAGCCCACGCCTTGAGCCTGCCCCACCTTGCTCCGACTCGCCTGCCAAACAGTTATTACCATCTTGGATGATCTTGAGATGGTATCAAGTGAGAGGGAGATTTCTGTATAGAAGTGTCCCTGTGATTAATGGATTAAGAGATTTTGTGAAAATTAAAGCCTTTCTTCATACTTCACATTTTCATCTCTTCAGCTGTTGCTTTTTCCCTTCTACTTCTGTACAGAAATCCCTGTGGTCCTCACTTGCCTCATCCCTTTTGCCAATGTTTTCTCCCCACCATGACCTGGAGAGGTGGCTGCCAGCAGCCACTGCTCTTTGCCATTCAGTTTCCCCAAAAGCTTCATCCTACCAAGCCCTCAGCAGACCTTGCTGCTCCCAGGCCAGCGGTTGCAGGGAGGAGGGTGCTGTGAGCGTGGCTTATTTATATACAAACCCAGCCCAGCAGAGGGGTTGTAAATGCCTCTTTATTTTCATATTTATCATTGCCTTTCAAATAGATGAGGAATCTGATGGAAAGTTTAGGCGAAACAGAGAGGAAATGAAAAAGTGTTGGTAAGTGGCAGTTCAGCCAAAAGACTGGCAGCCTTGAGAGTTTCCAGCAGCAAAAAGGCTTTGAATTACTGTGCTGTGCTGCTGCTTGGTAACATCTTCATTTCCCCAGCCTTGCTGCCAGGATGGTTGGGCAGTGGGTCCTTGCTGTAGAGCACCCTGTGCTCTGTCATCATGTGACCCCTGCTGCAGATGTGCCCAGCTGTTTACCCAAAGACTGTAACCTGGTCATTATGGGGATATGGAACAGAGATCCTAAAAAAAAAAAAAAAAAGGCATGTTTGGTCTTCTTGATGGTTTACAGAGCTGCTTTCTTCCTGGATCCCAGTAGGTACCATGGGCAGCAGCAGAACGTGGGTGCTGATGAGAAATAAATACCTCCAGGTAACGAGCATCGGGCTCACTCACTTGCACTGTGATGGAAAGGAGTTGCAAAGGCTTTGCTGGACAACTTCAGAGCATCCAGTGCTGGGCATTGGTGATGGATGATGATTTAAAGCCCATTTTTGCAGGGAATAACAGCTCATAACTGTCCCCTCTCCTTTAAGTATACGACACTGCCAAGATTTACGGTCTCCTTGTTTCCACCTTATGGGAAGTGTTTCATTAATCGTCCCTGTGCTTGCTCCAAACCTGTGTGTGCTGTGGTGTGGGGATGCTTCTGCTGTAGTGAAGAGGAGGTGATGTGGCTCCCAGGGACAGCAGCTGGAGTGGCAGGGGTGGGAGTTTCCCAAGGATCTGAAACCTTCAGCCGTGGGAGGGACCACCTGCCTGCCAGCCAAGGGAGCCTGGCTCAGCCCAGGCTGCTCTGCCCCAGGATAACTGGGACTGCAAGTCTGTGCCTAAGGCCTGTGTCTCCTGGGAGAGGAGGCAGGGGATGGAGCTGCCCCATTGCTGCCTGCATGGTCCCCCTCCAGCACCCCATGCTGGTGCCTTTATTCTTACCTAAATCTCTGCTTGGACAAGTGGAAAGGCTCCTGCTCAGGTTATTAGAGGTGACTGCTTCTAGAAAGGGTCCATGACAACCCTGCTGTCCATGCAGTCCCATCCCAGTTGCAGCCAAGCTGGTGGCAGTAAAAACTTGATGTTCCCTTCATACAAGTTATGCACCTGCCAGGTCCCTCTGCTCTTGCTATGGGCTTTATTCTCCTCTTTGCTTCTAAATCATTTGCACATGGCTTCCTAGGAGAGCAGCTTTGAGCTGATCACTGTTGACGCCTTATCTAATTTAATCCAAACCTGATATCAAACAGGAGTGGGAGAAGGAAGCCCGGTGGGAAGTCTGTGTGCGGCAAACCACTCAACTGTGGTGAATGGCATCGTTAATAACCCATAATGAAATGTTGGAGTCATCTAGCATTGCTGGGCTCTTGAAATAAGACAGAGCCTACCCTTGTTCCCCTGGTTAAAACTCCCAGGCTCCCACAAGGGCCAAGCCATCCTGTGGATGTGTTCCAGAGGGAGAAGAGTTGTCAGGGACTGGTATCCACTGGGATCCTGACCCTGACCTGTGCTGCTGCTGCTGTGTGGGCAGCAGCCCACCGGGAAACCCTTGTGCTTTGGCCCCCAGCCCTGCTGGCAGAGCCTCCCTGCGGGTGGGGACAGCCCCTTGGCTTATCACATCGCATTTACTGCTCTGGAGGCTCCAAGTTTTTTGGTTTTTTTTTTTGCTTGTTTTGTTTTGGGGTAGTTTTTTTGTTTTGGGGTGTTTTTTTTGTTTGGTGGTGAATGAGATAGCATTTGGGCTGGTGGTGATGAGAGGCTGCAAGTGGGACCCATGTGATCCTTATGGAAGTTTGGGGAGGCTGACGCTGACATGGCAGAAATTGTCCTGCAAAAGCCCCTGGGTCCCAGCATGCAAAATGGGTGAGTAAAAACATTTTTAAAAGCAAGTGGGGTAACACTGCAGCTGTGATACCACCTCATCTCAAGCCTGGGGTTTGCCTCTGTCCTCTTTGGATGCATCTGCACTGCAAAAATTGTCTGCTCTGAACTCAGACTGGGTTGTGACTTCCTTGTTGGATTGTAAGGATGTGTTTCATTACCTCAGTGTGGACAGTGGCTGCCACCAGCTCTCTGGCAGTGGTGAGGCGAGCTGGGGGGCAATGCAACGTGGTGCTGGAGCTGCAGGTTGTTAAACAGCTATACCCACTGGAGCCTGAATTAAATCTAATTTTTTTGGAGCTCCAGCATGACACAAAAGGCTGAGTGGAAGGAAGGGAGGAAAGGCCAGAGGGGCAAGGTATTTCAGCCAACAGTCCTCTTCCCAGTGACTGTCTTGCCACAACTCTATCTATTTTGGTGCAAGCGTGGAGTGCAAAGCTTGGACCTGCTGCCTGGAAACTCAACCTAACGAGTCTCCTGCAGCCTGTGGAGTTTGCTTATTATCTGGGTGAACAACACCTTTCATCCTTCATTATGCTCTTCCTCAGTCTGTCTTGGCCCTGGGATGGGAGCAAACCCATGCTCACCAGGGATGCCCTGGAAAACGTTCCCCTGGTTGCGAGAACAGCTTCTCCTCCCCTGGCATCCTCCTAGGGGAAAAGGGCAATCAGTCCTCCTGGTGACAGCTACTCCATGCAGGAGCCCTATGAACACATTGCCATGGCTGAGCTGCTGGAGAAGCCGAACAGTCCTGAGGAGGGGAGGTGGCTTCAGCTGAGCACATGGTGGTCCCAGGCACAAACCCACACACCTTTCCCTGGGGAAAATCTGAATTTCTGATGGCTCGAATCACCTCAGAACCATTCCTGCAACAACCGTGCTGTCTCACCTCCAGCTCCTGCCCAGAGGAGAATTGAACTGAATTTTCAATTCCTTGAAATCAAGTAATTAGGGCCAGTCTTTTAGGAGAAACTTTTAGGAAAAATTCTATCGACTTTATTGTGACAGTGCAGTGTCAAGCTATTGATCTGGGCTTGTGCTCAACAATGGCAAGTTTTGTATCATCCTGTGGGGGGTGGAATCAAGCTCTCTCTGCTGTTTCGCTGCTGCTTAGGCATAGAACTGGCCCAACTCCTCTGGCCCCTGTAGCCTCGCTCACTGTTAAACTTGAGGAGCTGTTGACAGAGAAGCTGTCAGTGCTGTTTCACAGGGAATGACCTATTTCTGCATCCTCATCTTTTCTGATTTCCTCTTTCAAACAGCTGAGTGCTATTGATAGGGGAAGACTGAGGTCTCTGTGGCAGGTATCTGGGGATGCCGGTGGCTCTGGGCTTGCAGGCAGCCTGTGGGAGATGGGTAGTGGTGCCCGGTGGTCTCTGCCTGGGAGCGGGGAGCGGGCAGGACCCGGCACACGCCTGGGCAGGATGCTCTGCCCAGGGAGGGCAGCCCCGAATCCCACCCTGCACTCAAAGCCAAGTTGCTTTGAGCAAAGCTTGCCCTTAAAAGGGCAAACACAAGGAATCAACTGCAAAATCAAGTGCAAATTCATCTGTTGATGCTGCTGTCCAGGGGAAGAGCATCCGTTTACTGTGGCACGAGATGCTGCGGGAACCAGTGGCTCTGCGCTCGTTAACGCTCTGGGCCACTAATGATGCCCAGAAGTGGCTGGAAACAAAGACCGCTGAAGTCTGATGGATTAATGCTGCCTCCCACCAATGCAGCCCTCGATCCATCAATTACCTATCTGCTTAGTCCTTTTCTCCATCCTTTTACAATCTAAATAGCACATTTTATAGTTGCTGCTAAGTGATGTGATCAACATCAATTACCTACTAAAAGAGAATCAAGTCTTGATTTAAAATTAAGTGCTGCATTTTGCCATGTTCTTTATATGTAGCCAACAGAATAATTGCAGTGACATAAAAACTAATTACACAACTCCACAATTAGGCCTCCCTCCTAGTGCTGTGATTGTCTTTTAAGTATATTGATGAAAAATTACTCCCAGTCCTAAATTACTCTTTCACACCCATCTTCTCCAATACCTTTGGAAAAAACCTCCACCCCAACAGATCAAACAGAAGAACTAGAAATGCAAAAGATAATACATGCAGAGCATGTTTTCTAATTGCTTTGATGTGCAAGCCATTTCAGACAGCAGGATTAGGCTGGTATTGCCTGAGGATGCAGCAGCGCTCCTCTCTGTGACAATGGACCAAGCATATCAGCAAGACTTCCCAAACTGCCTGGGGGTGTTGTGGTGGTGAGTGAGGCTAGCATGCCGGCACCCTGCCGTGTTGCCATTCGGCTGCAGCCTAGGAGAATCTCCTCTTCGCCATGCCCTAGCTGATGTTTGGCTCTTGGGCTGCAAGCCATGGCTTCAGAGAGATGGCTGATCATCCCACTGGTGCTGTTGCACCTGGCAGAAACAAGGAGAAGAGCTGGATTCAGCTTGCCTGCCCCACCAGAGAAACCACAGCAGGATTAGGGCAGAGACAGATGGATGATCCTCATCCTGGGCTGGTGGCAATGCTGTTCTGGGAGCAGAGAGGGCCCAAACCCCCAAAGGGAGAAGGAGGAGGCTGGAGTGTGGCAGTGCTTTCACGCGCCCAAAGGCCAGGAGTTACATCTTCTTGCCAGAAATCACGTAGCTGTCTGAAAAATCATGCCATTAAACCCAAATAAATCTGTGGAGTGCCCCTGATGGGCTTTGTGGGTTCTGCTTCTGGATTCCAATTTTGAGGTGCTTATATCCAACCTGGAAAGACTGAAAACAGTTCATTTACTGGAAATTAAAGTTAGGATTTGCTTACAATCAATCTCCTGCCTCCCAGATCTTAGTGGGTGCTGGCAGCAGAGCATGGTGGTAGCAAAGCTCAGTGCATGGATAAGCAGAGCCATGAGGACAGCAGCCGAGGGGACAGAGTGGGCACACAGCTTCCTGATGGTCCCCTTACATTATGCTGTCCCATCAGCTGTTGCTTGCTGTCACTGAGAATCCTTCACTGGATAATTAAGCATTGCAGGTTTAATTTTGGGGCTGGCAGGGTGTTTCTGGCTGCTGCCAGGTGCACAGTGGAGCCCATGGGCATCCTTGTGCACCAGCTGCTCCTCAGCCACAGCCCAGCCCATGTTGGAGAGGAGGATCGCACAGCTTGTGGCTGTGGCTTTTCCATCATTTTTGCAATGCCATCGCTCAGTCACCTGCCGGGAGAGGGGTGGGAAATGTTTTGGCACCCCACTTTAATCAGCACTGTGCTGTGAGCTAATGAGGCAGCAGGGACCCGTGGGCTCACGCCTGTGGCAGCCCAGCAATCCCCGTGCCTTCCAGTTGGACTTTCTCACTTCTTCTTCAGCACGGTCCAGGGGACGTTAGGTGCCAAGGCTGTGAATTAACACTCTTGTATTTACCTGAAACTTCACTACCTCCCTCAAAAGGTGTGAAAAATAAAGGGGGTGCTGAAGCAGACAGCAGCAGGGAAGACGAGATGGCTCAGGCCAAGCACACCTCATGAACCTTGCAAACGTTGCCACCTTTTTCCCCACCACCCATGTGTCATGGGAGACAGAGGGAGCTCGGATAACCCCGGCACCGGCGGGTCGAGGCTGGAGCAGGGAAGGCCGGCGGGACCAGGCACCCTTCCCTGGCTGCGTCGTCGCTGATGTCTGGGGACTCGGGGCCGTCCCTGCGCCCCGCGAGCGGAGCTGCCCGCTGCCAGCACCCCGGGGCTGCCTGGAGGGCGATCGANGGGCCCTGCGGCGCTGGGCCGCCGCCTCCCGCGCCGGAGCGCGTCCTGCCGGTGCCCTCGTTCGAGGGGAACCGGCGGTGAGGCCTGGCCGCGGCGGGGGGCTGCCCGCCGCACTGCTTTCCCGCCGAGGGGCCCCTGCCCAGGCTCTGAGGGCGCGGGGCCCGGAGGGCTGCGGCTGGCGTGGAGTAACGGCATTTGCCCTCAACCCGGCGTCTGGCGGCGGCCTGCCTCGGGCAGAGCTGGGAAGTAAAGGCAGGCGCCCGGGTTGTGGTAGTGTTCTAGAAGTGACCGAAAATCAAATCAGGGCCGTGTGGTGGGCACCTGCCCGCAAAGTGCGGGGCAGGGTGCCCGGGGCAGGCAAGGATCCCTTACACTGAAAGGTGTTAAATACAAATTCAGCAAGCCAGGAGCAGTTTGGATTCAGCCTTGAGCACGAGGATGGGCTGGGTGATCTCAGGCCCCCTTTGCACCTGGGCAGTTGTGGAATAAAAGCGTCCCGGTACCTTTGGTGTAGCTCTGGGCCATTAAAATGGATGTTTCTTCAGGATATGCACTCAGTAACATAAGGCCTGAATTTTAAAGCTGTTACATTATTTTGGTACAAGCTTGCGTATGGCTCTCTTGCCAGAGAACTAGCGAAATTACATGTTGCACATAGCTAGGGAGTAAAAACTGAGCAAATGGGATTTTTTTTTTTTTATATAAATGCTATTTGGAATGTTGCCTTAAAATGTTTAACTTCAGTGGTTGACTAACACTTGCATTAGAAGTAATCTTTGACAAATAATAAACACTACCCGCCTCTCAAGATGGCCTAGGTTTACACTAACAAGTTCTGTAGACACAATTTCTTAGGGGCAAGTTACTTATTTTACAGTGTTTTGCTGATAGAACTAACCTAGTACAAATATGGCTTAGAGGCAGAAAGTATGACTTCACTGATACTGTTTAATTTGCTTGCCAAAGCGGTATAATCTGCACAGGCATTTCTGTTGNTGCCTGGAGGGGGATCGAGGGGAGGGCGATCCCCGCCGTGCCGCGGAGCACGACGCACGACCCACGGCGAGCGAAGGTCCCGGTGCTTGCAGCCCGCACGCAGCTAGCTGCGGCAGAGGGCCACCCCGAAAGCAAGCAGATGCCACTCAGAAAAGCCATTTATTTTCCCCGTTTTCCCTAAAACCGATACGGAAAGGAGACGGCAGTCCCTCCCGCAGGGTGACCGAGCTCCTCCAGGGCCGAGCTCCNCCCCCTTTGCACCTGGGCAGTTGTGGAATAAAAGCGTCCCGGTACCTTTGGTGTAGCTCTGGGCCATTAAAATGGATGTTTCTTCAGGATATGCACTCAGTAACATAAGGCCTGAATTTTAAAGCTGTTACATTATTTTGGTACAAGCTTGCGTATGGCTCTCTTGCCAGAGAACTAGCGAAATTACATGTTGCACATAGCTAGGGAGTAAAAACTGAGCAAATGGGATTTTTTTTTTTTTTATATAAATGCTATTTGGAATGTTGCCTTAAAATGTTTAACTTCAGTGGTTGACTAACACTTGCATTAGAAGTAATCTTTGACAAATAATCAACACTACCCGCCTCTCAAGATGGCCTAGGTTTACACTAACAAGTTCTGTAGACACAATTTCTTAGGGGCAAGTTACTTATTTTACAGTGTTTTGCTGATAGAACTAACCTAGTACAAATATGGCTTAGAGGCAGAAAGTATGACTTCACTGATACTGTTTAATTTGCTTGCCAAAGCGGTATAATCTGCACAGGCATTTCTGTTGGTAGAGCTGTCTGTGCGAGGAGCCTGCTCCAGTGTACAGCTGTGGTAGGAAACCTTTTAAGCGCAGATAATTCTCTACGGGTGGGCTTGGAAGCCTGTGACACACCCTGTCGTTTACCGAATGTGCTGCTGCAGTGCTTCTGCTCTGTGTCACCCTTTTGAATTAATTTGTGCTCTGGGAGTAGCATTATTAAGGGATGGACTTCTTTTTTTCTCTCTCTTCTTTCCCCCACCCCTGTCTTAAAGTGACCAGCCTGGACTGCGTTGGTATTTTTCAGCAGCCTCCAAGGCATTTCTAGGGTGGAAGCATCCAAAATATTGTCCCAGAAACTTTAATGTAAAAGTGCAGCTAACAGAGGCAAGGGCAGTGTCTGCAAGTTCCTGGGGTCTGCCATCTGTGTGAACACATTTACTAGATTTGGAGGGGTACAAATATCATCCTTTCAAATATATAAGCTGGAAACTGGCAATTCCTAATGAGTTACCGGAACAGCCCTTGAACCCGCAACACTGTCCCCGTGCCCTAAAGTAGCACAAGACTGGTGCTGGTGCTACTGATGCCTCCTTGTCCTTTTTCACAGTTGATAATTTCTTCAGCCTGTGCAGTAAAACACCTGAAAAACTCTCCACCACCCCAAACCCCCTTCTGTCTACTCTTACCTGGTAAGGAAGTGGATACTAAATACAGGTGTGGTCGAGTTGGGCAAGTGTGCTTGAAAGCATGTCAACTATACCCTGAGAATTTGCAAGGCAGTGGATTATTGGGATAAATTTAGGGATAATAATCAGCCTTTCTATGTGCTAATCCTCTCTGCTACTGACTCCCTCTGTGGCTTTTGTAACCCACCTCAGCTCTCTTACTGCTCAGCTTTCCCCTCTTTACCTTGTGCTCATGAAATAGGTGAATCAGCTTTTAATAAGATTTGTCGAGCCCTTTGTTGATAAGTTCCCTGTAAAGGTAGTTATTATTTTTTATTAACACACAGATATTCTTAGCACCTGAAGTGAAAAATGACACTACACTGGGGATCTTCTGGGAAACAGCCCTGTGAAAGGAGACGGCGCATGCTAACAAATGCTTTGTCAAATCTCTTCTGGCTGCGGTTCACGTGGCAGTTTGCTCCTAAAGCTGTGACTCAGAAAAAGAAAAAAAAATCTCCTCGAGTCACTGGGAAATCTTAAATGTTCCTGGAAGTTAAGCCCCACTTTTGCATAAGATTGTGGATCTTGCCCCCTTGCTGGATTTCTCGCAGAGCCTTCAGTCGGGGTTTGGTGCAGCTGTGTGTGTGTGTGGCATCAGCTGCACAGGCACAGCTGCTCTCCCCTGCTTTGAAACACCTTGTTTCAATGATTTCAATCGCTTTCAGCAATCATTGCTTCAAATTATTCTATTCTATTAATCCTATTTTGGGTAGGGAGGGCTTCTCTGCTCAGCTAGGTGGTAACGCTTACAGGCTACAGCCTGTTGCACAGGTTGGTGAGGCTGTGTGAGGGTAAGAGGGGAGGAGGGAGGCCTTGCCCTTCCCCGTGGGCAGCCCAGGCCAGCGTCCGTCACCCTGTAGTGTGTGTGAAGGCTGTCTTTGCTGCCAAAGTAGCTTGGTGGCAAATTGAGCTGAAGAGTTTCATTTGTGAAAGGTAATGAAGGCGTGAATTGAAATGGTTATGGCTGTGCTCATTCTGCATTGCTGTGTGGGTGCCCTTTCGTCAGGATGAGGAGCTCTCTTGTATTTTGGGGAAGAGAAGGCTGGTAATGTAGCTCTAAGATGTCCCCAGTGTAGCAGTGGCCAGATGGAGGATGCTAAAATGAAACGTGCGTCTGGAAAAGCCTCCTTGTCTATGCCTCTGCCCTGAGACCGGGTGAGAGGTGCTCAGCTCCAGACTAGAGAGCAGTGGATATTAGTGCAGATCTGGACCAGGGGCAAGTTCCCCCTGGGACTTGATGAAATCCTGGTCCCAGAGAGCCTGATACCTCATCTAACTCACCCATGCAGCAAATTAAGGAGGCCACTGTGTCTCTTGCCTTCAGAGAACTGGGAGCCATTCTTGTAAACGGCTATTAAATGCCAAGAGCTGATAGTGATCCTGGAAGGGGACAGGGATGGAGAAAACCTTTCAACCGCTGCTACAGGGGTGTGTGTTTTACCCCACTGACTGCTCTGCTTGTTGCCCAGACCCTCCGGTTTGTCTGCGACTTTCTTAGGGGTGGTACCCTGTACTGAGCATGCCCTTCCAGCTGGGAATTAGGAATTTTATCTTCTTAAATCACAGAATGATGGTTAGCTCTTTGCAGCTGGAGCTGTAGTGTCACAACACTGACACATGTTGCATTTTTAGTCCAGTCACTGATTTTCCTCAGTGTTACCTCTGCGCAGAGAGCTTTCCCTTGTGCCGTATTTGTGTGCTTGATCTTTGTTTTTGCTGTTTCCAAGTGCGGTTCTTTGTGTTGTTTTCCTTGCTTTTCTTTTTATTGATTTGTGGGTGTTTTTGGAACTTTTCTTCAGTTTATCAATTCTGATCATGACCTCCAGAGTGCTTCCAGCTCTTAACTGCTGAGCATCCTTTCAGGTTTTATAAAAGTGCTTTCTCTTTCATTGTTCAGGCCATTAATGAAAAGGATGAGTAGAAGCAGACCTGGACTGAGCTCTGAGGGCCCATCCGTGAGGTTTTCTCCTATTGTGACAGGGAATCCTTGATAGCTACCCCTAAAGTGTGTGTGCATGTGACTTCCCCCCCCGCCCAGTTAGTAATGAGCACTGTGCCTCATTAAGGTGAGCCCACCTAGTCCGAGTTCCTCTGGTTTGCCTGAGAGTGTCAGATGGATAGAGTGAAATGCCTGCTTTAACGGTGTTTGTGCTGGTTGGAGGTGTAATGGGCAGATTTCTGTAGGGGGGGATTTGTTGTGCCATTTCTGAAGACTTGGGTGATTTTCAAGAGCTTTCATGAACCTCATTTAACTGGGGCTTCTTGCTGGCGCTTGCTAGGACTAACATTGCTTGGAGGCAATCCTCCGGTCGCTCAGTCCTGCTTTCCACTGAGGGGTCCTTGTGTGTTCCTGCTTTGGTAGCAGAGAGGTATGCATGGGGGCAATTTGTGTCCATAGCATCCTGCTCCCCTTTCTTTCTCTGTAGGTCTGTCCTCAGTGAAAGCTAACCTTGCCTGTATGTGACTAAGGTAGTAAAAATACGTTTTTCTCCTCAAGCAATTCAGAGTTCCTTGTGTAGTTGCTCTGCTCTGGAAAAAAAAAAAAAAATTACTTGCTCTGGAAAAATTAATTACACTCATTTTTATCCCAGAATAGTGTGTCGCTGTGGGAGCAGTTGCAGGATACCTCATTCCACCAGGGCTCTGCCGGTCACCTTCTCAGCGCTAACTAAGCTTAGGGAAGAGGAGTTACTTTAACTGAAATACCTTTAACTGGAGAAAACTTCACTGTCCAAACAGGACCAGCTCTAACCACCCCTGAATTCTGTAAGTACTGAGCTGCTGTGATCAGCTTTTTGAATTTTAAGAGGTTGGTCCTTTTCTCAAGTGCATTTCCACCCACTATACTGTCTTTTTTTGCACACTGGTGTAACCGTTGGGTGAAATTTGGGCCTACTGAATTCAAGGACAACACAGAGTTCCTCTGTCATTTTCATCTCTTCCACCTCTCAAGGCTGGTGACTTGAGGTACCTGGCCATGGCTGTTTGCTCAGGCTGTGCTTCAAGGACATCATCAACAGGATGGAGCAGCTGTGCCCTCTTTGCTCTCGTTTATTGGTCCACAGCTGATGGTGGATGCCCTAACCAAATTTCAGTTCTGGGGGAGAAAGTTCAGCCTCCCTAAAGCATTCCTCTGGTTTCTGTTGGATTCTTCCTTACGTCTCTCCAGGGGGCTGTGTACTGTAGTCAAATACTGGTAGAAAGGTTGTGTTCCACTCTGGATTATAGCTGGGTCTTGGTGGTGGAGGAATTGCATCCCGAGTCCAGTTTGCAAAGCTCTTTGGGCTTTGTGAGATGCAAGAAGCTGTATTTTATTCTAGATGTGTGTTTGCTGATAATTTGATAGGATTTTCAGGGAGCAGGTTGTAAGAGTTCTGACTGTACTGGTTCTCTGCGCAGTCAGACTCTTTGCCCAAATAATTCAAAAGCCTGCTGCAGAGAGAGGAAGAGGAAGATGGAAGGATGATTTAGAAACCTCTCGGTCACTGGAATATGTGGGATGCATCTGTTGATCTGAAGGAGATACTGAGCCAGGTATATGCCTTTAAGCATCTAAAGAAAAGTCAGGATTTTTTTAATGGCTGACTACTTTAAACCCAAATAGTTTCTTTAATGAGAGTTTTTAAAGGTTTAACTGTTAATTTTAGAATTTTTATTTCAAGCATGCCTCCATAAAATTAACTTTTTCAATGCAGAACACTTTAATGTCTTCCGTGTTGGTGCTCATTTGCAAGAAATCTATGTGCAATTATTTCTTATGTACCAGTTAAATCTATCAGCCAACAGATGTCAAGTGTAGCAAAAATGCTATAATAATATTATGGTCTAATAATAGTTATAATGATTCTAATTACCTGGCGCAGCTTTTGAGAGAGGCAGACTCAGAAATTAGTGCAAATGGGATGTTTAACCTTGAACTGCAGAAGTATGGCACTTTCCGAGGTGTTTGGGCTGTACCCCTTCTTCCCTATCCGGCATCCCATTCCCTTTCTTTCCTCTAGCAAACCGGGAGTAACAGTCTGGTCTGTTTTAAATGTTCAGACCTCATTCCTGGTATGTTCAGAGGTGGAGAAAGGTGCTGGTGAGCTGTACATGAGCATGTTTCTTAAAATACCCATAAATGTGAAGCCCGGTCGTTTTTAACCTTGTGCTGCAGTCTGGCCACCCTGGTTTTGGTGTGCTCCCACTGCCTGGTGACTACAGTGCTCACAGATTGCTCTCACCTCAGGAAAGCTGCAGGAGCCTCAGCAATCTTCATCTTTTTTGCAAGCTGGTTGTGCTGCATTTAAGTGTTAGGGAGGCTTTGCCACAGCCTGGAAAGCACAAAGCCAGCCTGAATCTGCCCGAGTGCCGCTGAGCAGCTTTCGTGCTGTCCACTGATGGGAGAGTGGGTGCGGGGGTGTGCAGGCGAGCAGACCTGAGTTGTTGATCCTGGTGGATGCTTTGGTGTGAAAAGTGAGGAGGGCACGTCAGCAGGTAGGAGCCAGCCGCCTTGCTGGTACATGAGAGCTGTGCTTTGCCTTCTGCAGTTTGGACCTGCACAGCCTTGTCTCAGTCCCCAGTGCAGGAAGGATGCTCTGTGTGCCAGCTCTTTTATGTCACTCCCAATGCCTCCCTACCACCATATTTTTCCTTTAGGAAGGATCCTGGGCTGCACTCTCTGTATTCCAGTGGTTTTTGCCCAACCTTGCTATGTGCTATGTAGTGTCTTGGGGTCCCAGTGCTCATTATTATTGTAGGACTGATAAGGTGATGCATAATGGATCGCCCCTTGCTGCAGCTGTTCATTTTAATTTTGTGACACGAAGTTGGTGAGGAGTCCCTGATCCACAGAGAAGGATCCTTTCCGCAGAGGAAGCCCTGCATAGACTGGAGGTTCACAGCTTTCAATGATTGCATGCGAAGCTCAGCTTTTTTCCTCTAAATAATAGATTCACATGCTGATGAGAACTCAGTAGGACCTACGGGAATTCGGCTGTTGGTTGCTGATCCCTGGCGTGGGCAGCAGCTGTGAATCTTTTACCATCTTCCTGTAAAATGGATCCAGAGGCGCCCTTGCAAGGTTTTCTTCTTCGTTTCCAGCCTGCTCGTAGGCCAGCATGCTCCACTTCTTGTGAAAGCCCTGCCTGCCAGCGCCGCTCACACTCGGCGCAAGCAGCCTACCTTTCTCCAGGGCTCCCTGCCATCTTCAGCCTTTTCTTTCGGAAAGTTTGCCTTCTTGCTGAGTTAGTACATCCACTGGTGGATCATCATGGAGATGGGACCATAGGAGCTGCAGGGCACAACCTTTTCCAGGCTTACGCAAAGAAGGATGGGGTAACGGGCTACTCTTGTTTAGGGAAAACTTCTCGGAGTAAATAATTTGTCAAAGAACACTTGGCATCAGCCCAGATGCTATTAAGGAAAAGACAAATCTTGGATCTCTTCAAGCCCAAGCTGTAAGGCTCATGTAATATTCACTTGCTTTTTAACACAATTTTGCTTTGCACAGCATCAGGCATTGCTGCTATGACCAGTGCTGACTCGCCGACCTGCTTGTGCTTTTACTTAGCCTGAGAAACCAAAGCTCCCTTTGTCTTCTGTTCCTGGGAAATATTAGCAGTGTATTTCTCATCCTGCCACAAGAGCACCTTTCTGCATCCCTTTTCTCAGCCTGTTGAGAGTCCACTGCTCTGACTTGGTTGCAAGGGTTCTCTTCCCTATGACCGGTACATCTCTGGCTGAGTTTCCAAAGGACACAAAGGCTGCATAGGTGCATTGAGCTCTTCTGCATGCAGAGGGGCACAGGCACCTCCCCGGTTTGGCAGACTGTGCCAGCATGCCCCAGCCCCTGAATGAGCTCGTGCTGAAACCTCCTTGGAGATTTGGGGATGCTGCCCTTTCTGCTTGCCTGGCACTGGCACACTCTTTCTTTGTCTAGTTTCTGGTACATAGAGAACCGTCTCGACAAGATCTAGAAGAGCCCTCTGGCACCTCTCTGCCTCATTGCCTCCACGTCTCATTTCAGACTTCATCTGTAAAGATCTCTTTGCCCTTGTGTAAACATATCTCTGCCACTGTGTCTCTTAATTTCTCTCTGCAAGAGTATTATTTAATTTGTAAATGTTTTAGGACGTTACTTGAAAAATACGATATGAAGCTGTATTTCATTTACTGTAATGATCTACTAATGCGGGCGTATTTCAAAGGCAGGCTATGCAGTACTGTGGGGTTTAATTAAATTTTGTTTTTCAAGTAAGCATCAATAGACAGACCATAACAAATGGTGGACGATATGCATACAGAACAAAGTTACTCCATTTTCTTTTCCAAGACCATGGAAGTAAAAATGTATAGCCCTTAAAATGTAGTTAGCCTGCTCATGACTGCTGCTTTAGTGCAGCTACTCACTTTAGGGGGAGTTTCTTCTTACTGTGACTTAATTTTCTTGATCTCTTCCTGCCCACAGAATAAACTGTTATACTATGGAAAATTCCCAGCAGGAGCCTTGGGTGAGCTAGATTCTGCTGCAAGCTCTCAACTTAGTTTTGAATATTGTGTTGCTTAATGCATTATGGCTTGTAGAGATGGGTCCTTGTGAAGGATACAAAACCGAAGGGCTGGGTGTGAGGTTCTTGTTCCTTCAGTGGGAAATACCTGTCTCCAGTGGCTGGATGTGGTGTGTACCAGCACTGGTGCAGGGAGGTTGCCGGGAAGTAAAAATGATGTTGCATTCAACATTGTTGTACACAAGTCAGGAATAAGCAAGTGGCTCTCGAGTGCATTTTGTTCCTTCTCTTCCAGCAAGTGTGGGGTAATCAAGTACAAAATGTATGCAGAGAAGTTTGGAAAGTCTGCTCAACGTCAGCGGGAGGCTGTTGGAAATCATAATGGCACTTACATGAGTTTTCTAGGGGTAAAGAAATTAATCAGTGATGATGCAAATGGGCTCCCTTGTTTGGGTTTGTGCAGAGGACTTGTGGGTTTGTGCAGACTCTGCTTGAAGAGCAGAGTAAGATTGCTGGCTGGAGCATTGTTGAGTTCTGACTGGTTTCTGGTGGCTAGCGTGGGTTTTGTTCTTTTAGTGTTTAGGAAATTTTCCATTGTTTAGAAACATCACCAGAATTTGCTGAGGAAATCGGTGTGAGTGCCCTGGACTCCCACAGCACTACAGCCCTTTGATTTCTCTCTGAAATCTCTCCAAGTCAGAGAGCTGAAAAAAAGGTACATTTTTCAGAGGAGGACCCCCCTGTCCTCTGTTCAGAGATGTGAGTTCAAGACATATCCTGGATTGATGCCTGAAACTTTGCCTGCTTAACCTGCCTGCAAATGGATCCTGTGCCAGGGTGGCTAGGGGCGAGGGCTGGCTCTGGCCTGGTGCTGTCTCTGCTCACTGCTGGCTGACCTGGGCTGGGTCACTGTCCGAAGGGCTGTTGGGTCGAAATTGGAGCATGTAAAGCCTGGGAGAGGCTGTGGGAACTTGGCTTTTGACTGGTGTCTCTGCAGCCATAAGTGCCTGAACAGCATCGCTGTAAATGACAGACTCGTGTCTGCTAACCTCCTCTTCCATGAGATCTTGGTTTAACACTTCCTGCGTTATGGTTACAGCCTATGTTTTGCTTTTTGCTGGAAGGCAGCATTTGGGAGTACTTCACTGTTCTGCTGGTGTACATGCTGGCTGATGGTGTTTTCTGTGCTGAATGAGATGCTCATAGAAAACGGTGATTCTGTCCAAGTAAGGCTGGCAAGATGGTATTCTGTGCTTGATACCAGTCCCTGTGGCTGGAGAGGAGTCCTGGTACAGATAAAACAGTGTCTAAATATAACTTGTCATGAGGCATCAGATGCTGTTTAAATAAATTCAGGGAAAAAAACCATGCAGCTGAGGTTTGTGCTGGTACTACCAATACCAAGGGGAATGCCCTGTGCCTGACACCTTGTTCTTCCCTTATTCCTTGCTTTAGGCTGCCAGGTTTTCCCTTTTGTCACTTCTTTTTCTTGATATGTAGTGTCACGCTAGTCTCTGTTGCTGGGTTTTGGGGCAGGCAGTTGCTTTTTGGTGTCTCGAGGTAGTGTATCCTACTTCTTTCATCCTTCCTTAGGATCTCCTGCTCTTCTCCAGTTTGCTCGCACTTTGCGATAAGCTAACCTTCTGTGTGGGCTGGTCAAGCTTCCATTCCAGGAACCCTAGGCAGACAAACTTTTCTGGGACCATTATTCATATTCTACGGAAGGAGAGGTTTTCTTGGCTGTGGTGGGACTCAGGTGGCTGACCCCAGATGAAGCGTGCTGGCATCTGGAACATCTGGAGCCAGTGGCTGAGCCCTGGGCTGAGGGATTTGCCCTCTGTGCACACTAGTAAAGTGCTTGAGCCTGGTCTTTGCAGGAGCAGGTGAGTGATTTTGGTTCCCCGTGGTGCTGGCTGGCGTGATTACATCTTGCAGGTGTGCCCAGAGCAGGTTTAGGTGCTTGTTCTCCTGCCCAGCAGAATAACAGAGAGAGAACAATGTGGCCTGCTGGAGAGTCCAGGGCCTGTGCTTTAATCGTTCTTGCAGGACCATGCAGCAAACGGGGGACCTGTGAGGGGCATTGACACAAGGTCTGGAATGACATGAGCCCAGGGCATGGGAAGCTGTGATAGTGCTTGGGACTGAACAAAAAAAAAAAAAAAAAAGGCTCTAGGACTGTTTAAAAGGAAAAAAAAAAAAACCTAATCTGTAATTCAATTTTGGAGGAATTCACTTCTAGTGAGAGAACGTGAGGCTGGCTGGGAGGGGAGGAGTGCTTGCTCAGATGGATGATAATCCATTGCAGCACGTTACTGCGCCAAGGCTCTTTGACAAACATTAGCCTTCTTAATGCCTCCCTAGGATAAGCAAGATGCTGCGCTGCTGGATGAGGAACGTGAAGTTTCTGGACTATGAGGAGCTTCAGTCCAGAGTGAGAATTTAAACACCAAGTTCTGTTTAATTCTTTTTAATAATGGATATAGTTGATGGCTGCCTCGCATGGGAGTGATGCACAGGAACAGATTGTGTTGTACTGATGTGTTTTAAAAATGAAAAGTGCGCTTGTCTTCGTAAGCACTTGGGTCTGACACCGGCCAGCTAGGTTTCTTGGATTTCTCCTTTGGAGTTTGGCAGCCGTCTGCTTCAGGGAGTACAGTGGTCTCATAAGAGTTTATTTGATCTGACACATGACAAATTGTTTCTGCTGGCGGGTACTTCAGGCGCAGTCTGTTAGCTGGCAGCCGTGGCTTTGTGGGCACCGAGGAAGTTGGGGAAGGCAAGCCTGCCCTCCTCCTCCTCTTAGAAAGTGTCAGTGGTAGGAGCGTTGTTTTAGCTCACCTTGCATTCCAGCCTCCTTTTTGCTGGTTTATATATTTGCATAGATTATTAATGTCGCTTATGTGCTAGGTGTTCCTGCAGATGCTCGTTGTGTTTCTTGTTGCGCTTTGGTGTGCGGGGCAGAAGAGGAGAGCCTGTGTTTCTGAACCAGACCCGGTTGCCATTAAGGATACTTTGTTAAGTTGCTTTTTTTAGGACACCCTTTTAACACTGTAATGAGGAGTGGAATATTACATTCTTCAGCAGAATAAAAAGTACATGTCCCCTGTGAGATACTGTAAATACACTTTATCTGTTCTATTACCTGCAGTTTCAAGAATATGTCCCCTAAGCATTTTAATCTTGTTTTCCAGAGTTGTCTCAGGGTGAGGAATCACTCCTATTTGCAACTTTGGGAATAATTACTATGTTCATTAATTTCTTCTCTTTCCTGCTGTCCATCTATTATTGCTTCCGAGAGAAAAAAACCTCTCTGTAAATCTCCACCAAAACAGGACTGACTGCTTGATTAGAAGGAGAGTTATGTGGGCTAGAAATGTGTTTGTGAGAGAGCGTCTCGTAGCCATGCACGTGGATGGACCCACCGGCATGTGCTGGCTCCTCCAGCGCTGTTCGAAAGCGCTTAGCCTCATAGAGCCAGCCAGATGCCTGGGCTAGCTCAGCGCTCCTTACCCTATGATTAAAGAAGAAAGCGCCGCAGGCAGCACGTTTCTGGGCGGTCGTGGCACACCTGGAGCACAGTGATGAGGCAGGAGGCTGAAGGTCAGGTCTGCTCAACCACCCGAGTGGTGCTTTGCCTCCTGAGGTGCTTTGCCTGCAGTGCCTGGCTGCTGTTATGAAATAGAAATTAGACAGGAAAATAAGGGAAGCAGTTCATCAACTGGCCCTCTTTTGTCCAGCAACTGAAAGCCGGTTCAGAGATTTTTGCGGAAGCGCTGTTTGCTTTGGTCCTTTTTTGCTCTTTCTTTAAGTACAGATTGAAAGAGCTGGAGACTGGAGGCCACTGTAATTATTATTTCTTCCTGAATAGCAGAAAATGTGCCATTTAATGTACAAATGACAGGGTCCTTGCCTCAGAAAGAATATGTGGTCTGACCCTGATGCTGCAAACCCTTCTACATGTGAGTAACCGTCCCTGCCTGGTTCTGGGTGCACTGAGATTTCTCACTCCCTGGATCGGGATTGGTGCCAAAACTTGCCTCAATGTGTGACATCTGTGGTCAGTGGAAGTCACTGTGGAGGCTGTCATTGCGACAACCTTGATTTGCGTGGCAGCTGATGGAGAAGCTCTGCAGAATAGCTTGTCCATCTTGTGATTAAAATCTTCTTGCAGGAGGGGACAGCTGAAGTCTGTGGAATTCATGGGAGAAGCCCCCTCCATACAAATGTGGCCTGGCAGTCCTGTGATAGACTTGCCATCTCCCCACCTGATGTGGCAAGGTGCGGTTGTGGCACCACCAGGATGTAGAGGAAGCTGCTCAGGATGGTCTGCTCTCCAAGCAGAGAAAGATGGTGCAGATGCATCTCACATCAGAGCTGAAAGAGTATGAGTGGGTAACAGCCTGCTGTTAGCACTTACAGCAGGCAGGGAGATTTCGAGAGTCCTCCTTGGCTTTGCAAGTAGCCATACAGCAAAGGCCAAGAAATGGAGAGTAAAAAAATCACTGTATCCTTTGGCTGCTGCTTCCCATTTCCTGGGTGTGTTGCACGGTGTTTACAGAGGCAGCAGATACAGCGACAGCCAGGGCTGCCGAAGAAAGGACCCTTCATGGACCGATGCTGCTCAGCTACTGAGATATGCCAGTCCATGAAATGGCTCTTTATAGAGTATTCTCTAACAAAAGGGTGTTCCTTTAAAATGGCTGGGTCTCAGGCTGTTGGTCCAAGCTCCAGATGAGAAACGGTGGGTCTTTTCTTTTGGACTGAAGGGTGCTAAGTTTATGAACAAAGTCATTGTCCCTTGGAAGAGAAAATCACAGGGAAAAACCACTTGTTTCTGGTTGCATCTCTCTTTTCCTCCTTCCCCAGCCTAGGTTTTGGGCTGCAGGTGTCTGCCTTTGCTGTGGCTGAGGCGCAGTGGGACAGGGCTAAGGCACTGCTCCTGATTGAACCCCATGAAGAGCAGTGAAGCATGGTCATGGAGCTCAGGAGGCACCTGTGGACTGGGAGCAGTCCTGCTGCTTTGAAGGCTTACTACTTCTTTGAGTCGCTCTCCATGACCGTTCATTTTGCATACCTACAAGGCCCAGCCTTGCAGTTCAAACGTCTGTAGCAAAGCAGTTGATGGAGCCTTCACTGTGGAGAGGAGACATGCGGACCTTGCAGCCCTGAAGTGCAGTGACTGGTGCGACTGACAGCACACACAGGCTTCTGTGGTGGCTAAGGCATTTGCAGAAATGCTGTTTCATAACCTCTGCTGGGATTCGTAAGACATACAGAGGCAGGTTCCCTGATTTGTCACTGTGTCATAAGGATTTAAGGTTGAGGAGCTCTTTGAAGCACCAATACAGCCTGTTCTGCCATGACAAGGTGGTGATGAGCACCAGCATGACTTTTCTTCCCCAAGGAAAACGCTGTTTTGCACAGATCACAAGCCATGGCTCTGCCACTGTTTGAAGAGACCAGACGAATTGCAGAGACGGGTGCTCTGTGTAACATCAAAGTCTGCCCGTCAGAAGCTGTGAGATGCTCGGGAACTCCAGCTTGGCGTCCTTCATGTCTAAGCAGCAACAGGAAAGAAGGTCTGTGAACTGGGAGTCACTTGGGGGATCAAAGCTCTGCTTAGCGGAGGCTGATGAGGCAAAAGGCAGGATGACAGCAGGAAGGTCACAGCCTGTGCAGATGATTGGGGCCATCTGATAACAGCAGTTGTGTCTCCAGAGGGGTCTTTGAAAACTCCTCCTCTGCTGGAGGACTCAGGCCTGCATTTACCCCTGAGGAGGCGGATGTACAATGTCTAGAGCCTGCGCTTGGCTGGAGCAATTCTGCAGTGCCCGAGGGATTGTTGAATTAAAATGTGACAGTGCAGCTTTTTTTTTTTTTTCAACTATTCTTTCCATACATTGCTATAAGTAACATCTAAAATAGCTCTCCCTATCCGACAAGAGATGAGAGAAGAAATGTATTTTTCAGCTGTAGACTCCTTGCATTTGATGGTGTTTTGTGTGCAGGAAGTTTTCTTGCTGCTTCTGTGATTTTTATTAAGCTTAAAACTGCCCAAGGACCAAGGAAGACTGGAGCATCATGATCCTAGGTGCAGTGTGAGCATGTGTCAGTCTGTAACCATCTCACAAGCAGAAAGGCAAAAAAACATTCCTCAAAGTAGAGGCGGCAGATGATGAAGAACAGGAGAGGGAAGGAATTGTGTTCTCTTTCAGCTTCCTATGTCTGTGCGTTTACTTCTGCATTTGCAGCCCTTGGAGCAATTTGCTATTTTAAATTTCCTTGGGGAGAAAAAACTGCTGAAAGAATGATGCCTGCTGCTGGCTGGCTGTTCTGCTTTGGCTTCAGACTGGGGAGGCTCTTGCGCTTGGGGAGCAAGACTCGCTTTTTAATCTTGGTGGGAAATGCCTGGGTAGAAGAGTGGAAATCATGGTGAGAGTTGCTTCTAGATGATTGTATTGGTAGTCTCCCCATTCTGTCTTCATGCTCATTACTGTCCCAGGGCTTTTTTAATTGCTTACGGAAGGCATCCCCTGAGACCACTTTAAAAGTACTGATGCAGTAGGAAAAATAAAGAAAGCTTGAATAACGCCCTTCATCCAAGCATGCGAAGATACTGCTGCAGACCTTAGGGGAAGGAGCCCCGTGATTCCTATGGTTATAACTGTGGCGTCTGTGTTAGGAGTGGAGCAACTGAGCCCTGGCGTGGGGAACAGCTTGCCCGGGTTTCCGCAGAAAGCTGGGACAAAGCCAGGAGCAGTCTTGAGGGAACCTGCTTGGCAGTAGGTTACATTCATGCCTGGAGAGCTCCTTATTCCCCTTTAGGAGAGGGTTTGAGGTTGTCTTGTTAGGGCTTTATTCTGGGTTTTGCTGCCAGTGGCCAATCTGGCAGCTCCTGGGTGGCTTCGGCCCATGAGGAGGATCCCAGTGGCTTTTCAACTGGGAACTTGCCGCAAACCTGGAAGCGTGGGGGTGCCCAGCTGGCTTGCAAGGGAGGTTCTGATCTGGGCATCCCACCAGGTGTCCTGTGCAATTGATCCCACAGGTTGCGATGACACGTTAATCCTGGCTGCATAGCCAGAGCATGTGGTGGGCAAGCCACATGTTTGCTGTCTGTGTGGTGCTGCTCCTTACTGTGACCTGTGCCCATGGGTCATCATGCCGTGTAAGAGCTGTCACTGCTGTTCGGTGCACTGTAGAGAGGTGAGGAAAAGCATTTTTCATAAACTTCACAGCTCACCATTTCTGGTGGATCAGTAGAGCTGCTGGAAAGGCCCTTTGCTTGCCCACTGTTGGGGCACCTCTTCACTGGGCTGTGGCCATCTCGTTGGCTCAGGAGAGATGGCAATCCTGACTGGAAACCTCCAGGCTGAGCTGGAGCTGGCAGCAAGGGTCTTGGCAGGGACAGGCTGAGATACAGACATGGGGACAGATGCTTGTACTGGGGCAGGCAGCATGGTGCAGGTGCTGCTGTGGGAGCTGTGTACCTGATACATCAGTGTTGGATTTCTATAATGCTAAGCCTGAATTTTGCATGTTTTTTTAACCTCTTAATTGAGTCTTTTTATAGAGAAGCCAGCACCTGATGTGGGAAGGAGGTTGTCATTTGGTGAGAGAGCCACAAGTGAACAGCAGGAACTTGGAAAATATAAAAAGCTCTTTCCAGAGAGGCTGGGAGTATGCTGATTAAATCTTTGGCTCTTTGTGGGCCCAGCTGCAGTGGGACATCAGGGTGCCCCATGCCCTGGCTAGTGCGGTGTGCACTTTCTTTCCTGTTAGATTCTCCAAGCTTGGGAAAGCAGAGGAAGTAAAAAGAATATGCTGAACACTGGCAGACTTCCAGGTTAGTCCGAGCCAAGGTGTCACCTTGCAAATAGGGGCTGATGGAAATGATAGGTGCATGTGGGGGGAAAAAAATAGCACTCAATTGTATGTGCTGTGCATGGGAAATCCCAGCAAGGAGCAGAAGGGCTGGAGGAGAGGCATTTTCAGCTGGGGTTTGGGGCGATAGGGAGGTGATGAGGAAGGGGAAAGCTCTTTCATGTGATTGAGGTAAGGCAGTGTGGCAGCTTTCAGAAAGATGTTTGTCCTGAAGGTCCCTGCGTGTCTCTTACCTCTAAGCAAGTCCTAAATTGGTGCAAATCAGCCCCTGTGCTCTGGTACAGGCTTGAACATGCTTGCTAGCCCTGAAGCTCTGCAGAGCGAGGGAGTCGTGTGTATGTGCAGGCGGTTGCAGAGCCCTGTGAGAGCAGCTGCTAGAAGGTAGATGCGTTTTTTATAAATAATAAATGATAAATTCAGTCCTCTGATCTCTGAGGCAAGCTCCGCTTTTGTACGCTTCATCCTGAGCGGAGCAGAAGATTCCCGCCATCCTGGACCCAGGGCTTGCTGGCGTGGAGGTTTTGAGGACTACTGGAGACACGCCGGCTGCAGCCCCTGTAATTGGGGATCTTGCTGAGCTATGGTGGAGAGTGGCCCCTTCTGCCATTGTCACTAATGAGCAGGTGGAGAGGATGACTGCAGCCTTGCTCAGACTTCCAACTTCAAAGTATAAAGCTGTGCTCTTGCCCTCTGGAGAGCAGAGTTTTCTGTGAATGCTGGCTTCTGAAGGAATTCATTAAGTAAATTTAATCGATACACTAAACGATGTTTAATGTTAAACTGCATGAGGTTGGTTGTATAAACATCAGGGTTGGAGTTGCTGTGGTCGGGTGGAAGGGGTGATGCTGGCTTTATCCATAAATGACCCGCAACATCCCACTCCCCTGCCCATGTTGGAGCCATGGCCGGTGCTGGTGAAGCTGCCGGGTGCCGAGAGCTGCCCTCGCCGCGCCTGGGCTCTCCTGTCGCTGGGTACATCTGTACGCTGCTCTCGCTTGCGTCGGCACCTGGCAGCGCTTGTAGGAAATACAAATGTTAGGTGGTACCATAGCTGAGCTGTTGTTAGAGGGACTGATGTTAGCTGGTGGCTAAGCAGGTAGCCTGTAGGGGTTATTAATATTTATTGTTATTATTTGTTAGTGGCGGTTATACAAGTTGCATGATTGCACAGTAGATGCCAGGGTCTCTAAGCACATGTTTCTTCCAGGGTTATCCTTCTCCTCCCTCCACATCCCCACCACCCCATGTCAAAATTTCTCCCCGTCTACTGTTCCTAATCCATGCTTCTGCTGCAGATCAGAGCAGGAACTGCTGGTTGGAGGCAGGCTGTGCCTAACCAGCAGAGCTCGAGCCACGAAACCTAAAAGCATGGCCTTCTTGCTACATGGGTTCTCTGTAGGCAGCCAAATACGGGAAGGTGTTCCTACAGCTTTTCCCTTGTGTAGGAGTGTTTTTAACACACCAGAGCAGAGTTCTGGTAGGAGTAAATGATGAGGAGCAAGCAAGAAGAATAAATGTTATTTTTTAAGCAATTTCATAAGCGGCATCAATGGGATGGTCTGTATTGCAGCTGTGCCCTCTCCGCTGAAATCTTGGTAGTGTGAGGGTGTTTGCAAAAAAGTGATGCTCACTGTCCTGTCTTTGACCCATGCATATGGGGCTTCATGCCTGGGTGGGACCCTCCAGCATGGTTTGGGGGCTCTGGTGCAGCGGGCTCCTGCGTGGAGCTGGGGATATTCACTGGAGGCATGAGTGTGCTTTCCCAATGGCAGGATGCC
The DNA here is from genome assembly GCA_013400535.1 of Scopus umbretta. Lineage (NCBI taxonomy): Eukaryota > Metazoa > Chordata > Aves > Pelecaniformes > Scopidae > Scopus > Scopus umbretta. Next base: position 27,614 of record VZTL01020958.1, read on the forward strand.
AGGAGGAGCAGAGCTGCTGAGAGCATCCCAAGCGCAGCAGAAGCAGATGCAACATTAGACCTTGAATGAAGCTGCATGGAGCCTGCTCCAGCCCAGTGCGGTGGTTCCATACCCAGAGAAGTCTGTTCCTGCCTGGTTTGTCCTGGGAGAAATAAGGACAAACAAACTTGGGCTCTGTCGGGAGCATTGCATGGATCTCTGAAGGAAGCTCCTTGTTTTGTTAGGTTTTGCCCTTTGGGGCTCTTCTCCTGCTTTGCATAAGGTGTTAGTTTTGTTATTATTACTTTATTCTGGTTTTATTATTAATTTTTATTCAGATCCAGTTCTCTGATCAGTCAGGTGTATTTGAGTCTCTTCCAGGATCTTTGTAGTTTTAAAATTGGCTTTAATGATGAGAAAATTTTGCTCCTGCCTCCTTCTGGAAATATTGCTGATGAGGACCTGTCTGTGGCATGAGGGAGCTCAGGGAGATGCACAGAGCAGGAGGTGCCTGGAGCTTCCCAGGTGCCTTTTGATTAGCTGTGCAGAGCCACAGCAGCTCACTTGGGCACTGCACGTAGGGCAAGTGCAATGAATTCCTAGGCCTCATCTTGGGGAAGAAAAAGTATGAAAAGCAGATTAAGATTGCTTTTAAGGGGGGAGAAGTGGTATTGGAGACAAACAAGTCCTGTTCTTGGTGAAGACAGTGGGGAACGCTCATATTATGCGAGGTTTGGTAGCTCATTGTGGTTCTTGCAGCATCTTGCTTGTCAGCTCACCTCTTCCTGCTGGATCCTCCACATTAAAACACACTGCAGGTAACCATCTCTGGGTAGTCTGAAAGGACAGGATCTGTGGTCCTGTGGTCTGTCTTATGAGAGCCATTGGGGTTTTAATATGGGCAAGTTGTCTTCTCATGTCTCCCATTTCAGAGGAAATCCTGTGCTTCATGCCAGAAGGCACGGTGCAATGACCAAGTACTGTCAGGGCAGGGAGAGCTGAGGCAGGTCTTCAGGATTGAGACCTGCTAAGCAGACACATGGCTATCTGGGCCTGTGTCCACCAAAACATGAGTATTTCCAGGCTGGCTTTTCTTAGTTTGGTTGGTACTTAGCAGGAGCCTTTGTGTCTGTGCCTCTGGGAAGAAGAGAGGATGATCATATTTGCAGGTTGGTCCTGCTCATCTCTGTTTGAAAGCAGAGGGTTGTGCAGACCTGACTGCAATGAACGGGGAAGGGCAGTGTGTGCTGTGGCCTCCTAGTAATCCTCTGTCTACCAGCTGTTTCCTCTCTTAAGCACAGGATGAATTTCAGATTAAAACCTCCTCTTTCTCCTGTCAGTGTAGCTGCACGGTCGTCAGAGGAGGAGGGACCTCTGGCCATGGGACATTCCCAAGGCATCTGACTGACACTGCTCTGCTTTTCTCATCAGCAAAAAGGGGTACTCATTACAGGCCTGGGGACCCTGTTGCTCAGAGGAAGAAAATTTCAGGTCAGGTCAGCTAAATTTCCTTCTCTTTCGCCATTGCGTTGCATGTCACTTAGCACATTGTGATGGTTTTGGCCATAGGTGCCAGTGTCAGTAAAATGACGTTGTGGTTGAACGGGGATCTTCACTCAGCACTGATTGCAGTATGTGTCCTGAGTGCACCTCTTCCATCGGACATGCCAATTTATGTCTATCTTTAAAACAGTTTCCTTAACTGATACTGCCCATCAAACTTTGACTTCCTCCTAAGAGACTTGGAGGTCTTCATGTCACCGGTTCAGCTGAAGGGTGCTTGGGATGTGTTCCTTGATGTCTTTCATTGTTTGATTGTTCTCCAGCGCTGCCCTCTGCTCAGTGAGGGGAGCTCTGTGAATTATTTGTACTTGTAGATACACAAAGGGCTATTGGTGCTGTCGTTACCACCAGCCATCTCGACGAAGGATGGCTGGACAGATACCCTGCCTGAACTAGTAAATTTGCAGACAGTTTTGCAAGACGTATAATTCCTGTGCTGCTCCTTCAATCCCGAGATGAGAACAAGATTAGCTTATTGTTATTGTTTCCAGTTGGCTGTAAAATGAGCGCCTGGCAAGGGGGCTGAGTTGCTTTCTAGGATGTCCGTGTGCTCTCCCTGAGCAGCGGTTCAGAATTCAGATGAGGCTTCAGGTGGATTTATTGGAGTGGCACAGTACACGCAGTATGGGCTTTGAGTTAGGACATGAAAGAGTGGTGCATTCCCAGCAGCAGAAGGCATTAATGAAATATGTTCCTCTTACTGACTTGCTTTGAACTGTCACCTATGACTACAGCAACCACATTCACGGGGCTGTGCAGCACTTACTGATGCGCAGCTAGTAAAATCAGTAAAAATGTCCCTGCTAATAGAGAACATAATGGCAATGCTATTGTTTCTGCGGCCACTGGTGCAGACGGGGTTTTCTGGAGCTGTGGAGCAGAACCTCCCTGTGCTGCGAAGCTGAGAACATTACCTGCTCTGATGGGAGGATTGCTGCTGGGAACGGGAGCTTCTTTGAGTGTGACCCTTTGCCCTTTCCCTAGTACCTGATTTTCTTTGACAAAAGAAGATTGTTGAGGGTGGGGGACCAAACACCCACTCTGCACAAGAGGAATTTGTGGTCCTGTAGTGGTTCTCGTGCTGACCAGCTGCAGCTGTATATGTGGGTGCTGCTGGATCCCAAAATGATGTCCTTAAATCAGAGCAAATGGTCCCAATGCAGGTGGGCGGTCACGGTTACCACCCTTTCTGCTTTGCAAACTGCAAGGGTTGTTTCTAAAAATGCATTGTATCTACATAACATTCGGTTTGGAAATCCTCTCATGTCCTCTGCGTGTGTCTGTCTTGTAATGAGATGTCAGCCTGAGCAGGCTTCTCACCAGGAGCTTTAAACCCCCATGTTTCACATGTTAGCTCCTCCTGCCTACCTGGGACCCAAGCAAACTGCTAATTGTTGTGCAGATGTCATCTTCCAGGCAGGCATGAGGTGGTAGGCTTTAAAGAGGCTGTACTGTCATTTGCTACCAGCCTTCTCAGTACACGTGAGCTCTATTTTTATGGGAGTGCGTGTTTTATTTCAGCCACTGCTTTGTTGAATTTCTTTTTCTTCTTTTCTCTTTTTATTTCCAGGTTTGCAGATAAAGTTTTAGGGATACATCTATTTTTCATTATCCCAGTTTTGCCGCTTGTTTTATAACTGAAAAAACAAAAACGAAAATGTGTTTCCTATGTAAAAAGCAGCAGTTTGTTCTGAGGTGAGTTGAGAGGAGGACTGTATGTCTTGGTCAGTCTGTGACTGAGGTCCTGACTGTGGCATTGGCCAGAAGGGTACTTCGATCTTCTGGAAGCAGATGGAGTTGAGCCTATGAACTCTGTTCTGGGTTTTCCAGCTCAGGAACCTGGGTGTTAGTTGTAGCCTGGTTGCACTTGGCAGTGCCCCAAGAGAGAGATGGAGGCTTTGGCCACAGGTTGTCTTTGCCTGTCTTCTGAAAATGGAAAGCTTTTCTTCTACTCTGGTTGTAGTTTAATAAAGGCTTGTAGGTCCTTGAGATGGTTCTTTGACCTTTTAGAAAAGAGCAGTACATTGAAGGAGGATATCAAGCACCAGGTCAGAAACACAAGGTGGTACTTTTGCGCATGGTGTGAATTAAACAGTGGAACTCGTTGCTGTGGGTGTCAGAAGTCCAGATACATTCCAAAAGCAATTAATGGGAAAAACAAAAATCTGGTTGAGCTCAAAGATACAGGCTGCTGTTCAGAAAGTCCCTGGGTCAGGAGTTCTTGAAAGATGCAGAAGTGCATCAGATGTATTACTATTTGTGCTCCCCACTCTGCCGCTTTTTCCCAGATGTCCACCACTGACCAGTGTCATGCGATGTTTTGCCTTTTATTTTATTTTTCTGGCTAAAGCAAAGACCAAGCAGGGAGAGAAAGAATTAACATAATGGAATGAGGAGACAAGATAGCAGTAAAGGAGTGGAAGGAGAGGACACTCCACTCCCTCTGTGTCCCTGAAGTTTTTTTTGGGAAGAGGGCCTTTGGTGGCAGGAGTTGGTGTTGGGTGTGCCTGTGAGCATGTTTTCTACTTTGTGGAATAGAAGACGGTTGCTTCAGGGAAGGAAGAAATCTGCAATGTGATATGCCATCCTGATGGACAACGGAGACAGATAGATAGGTATTTAGGACTGCATGTATGGGAGGAAATTCTTTAAAACCTGGATAGGAGTAGGAGCAGACTTGATGGAGGGATGAGTAATGAAGGAATGTTTGAACGGAACTAATCAGTCCCATCTTCTTTCAAAAGACCTCATTCAGTTTAATTTAGCAGCATGTAAATTTAGAGCCAATCAAAGGAAATACTTCTCTAGCCTGTGTGCTGGCAGGCTGCTTTATTCCCTACCCCAGTGTGAGAAGCAGCGAGCTGAATGCTGTAGGTGGATTTAAAGCCTCGTGTTGTGAGGCAGTGGGGGCACATGTGTGTGTGAGTATGGTTACACACGTAGTGGTGGGGATACAAGCTCCGTACCAGTGTGACTGGCAGCCACAAGAGCAGGACCCTTCTTTCTTTCTGCCTCTCTTGTTCAGTAGGTGGTCTGTGATCGGTCAAGGTGGCTGTATGCCATGGGACTGCTTTGGGGTCCACTGCAAGTGCCAGGCAGAGCCGGCTCCTGGGCTCACGGTTCGGGTGAGGCAGTGCTCTGAGCAGCGGGGAAAGCCTTGCGCTGTAGGAACCACCAAGTAAACCTTGTTGACCTCTGCAAAATGTTGTTTTCCTGAAGAAAAACCTACATATGGATTTAGATAAACCCCTGATCCTTCGACGGCTGATAGTTTTGTTTAATTTGGATTAACACAGCTAATTCTGTGCTTAAAATGAGTCACAGGCATAAAAAGCCTTCGTAGGATTGCACTGATTCTTATTTTTCCCTGTAGTTGTCATCCATGGTACTAACACAGTGATTTTAAACAAGATTTGCAGGTCTCTTCATATTTTTCAGGAGATATATAAGCCCCTGTGGTGTCAGTATAAGCTACTTTGTCATTACCTGTCATAAACTCCATTAGTAGTAAAATTGGCACCCCTTGCTGTTGGCTGCCCCTGATGAGACCCATGCACTAACACCTCGAGGTGTTCTGTTTCCTGCAGTGTCACACCCCTGAACCCATGCTGTGTTGCAAAATGTTGTGTAAAGAATGCTGAAACCTGTGAAAATGTGGACTAAAATATTGTTGGTTTTGTTTTCCTTTGCATTTCAGGCTGGTGGCAATGCCTCACTGGACTGTTCTCCTCTCCACCACTGCCAAAGTCAACCTGCTGGTCTTGGTGGTTTCTGCAGTGTTTTCCTGGTCAAGCCTAAGTGACAGAGTTCCCGTAAGTGTTGGTTGCTCTGGCTGAGAGCAGTGCTCACAAGGCTGTCCAGTCACCAGTGTCTCTGGTGGGGTGACAGCCTTGCCTAATCCCTCTGTAGGGCCAAGTAGGGTGTTGCAGTGGTTGGTGAATCACGTCTCCTCAACAAGTGGGTCTTCTATAACAACATTTCAGAAGGGCTTCTTTCTTAAGACTGCTTGCCTCACCCCAGGAAATCCAGAATATGCTCAGTCCCACGGGTTTGCAATAGGAACAGTGCAACTTAGGCAGCTCTCTTGTTTGCTACATGTCACTTTTTCTATGTGGAGTTGTCACATGTTCCCACTGTGGCAAGAGGCAAAGCTAATTATGTGGTCTAGTGGCAAGAAGAGGGGAAGAGGTGGCCTCGATTAGGTTCTTAGCTGTGCCTCTGTTGAGTCACTGCAAGTGAGTCGGACTTAGAAGAGCATCCTCTCAGGTCTTTGCGTCCCATGTGCGTGGATTTTGCAGTGCTATTCAGAAGCTGTAGTTGAGGTGTGTGGACGCTGTCTGCCCCTTTGGTCTTGTACAGGTGTGCAGAACTCCCCTGGTTTAGATTCTGCTGCTGAGCCCCAGCTGCGAGGCCCCGTGAGATTAGCAGATCTGGAAAGCTTCCTTGAGGAAGCTGGAGCAGTAGGGTGTGGTGGTTTTTTAGTTTAATTAATGCCATGGCTTAAAACAGAGAGTCTCCCAGCAACACTGGCATGGGGGATCACTGGCCCACCATGTTCCTGGACACTCGCTCCTGGCTTTGCATTGCAACTTGCTGGTCTGTTGGTTGTGTGATGCAGCTGTTTGGGGGCTGTGCTATTACCCAGAGCAAATACAAGGGATAGATTACAGTATAAGCACTGTAGGCCAGTGCCTGAGGCCCACCTGGAGTCATGTAATGATGAGATAATTTCTCTTCCTTTCAGGAAGGGAGAGGGAAGAGGCTGGAGACAGAGCGCAGTTGTCCCAGCCAGATAACAAGCACTGGGACAGCCACCCAGTGATACTTGCCCAAATTGGCAGGCAGCCTGACACTGAGGTTCAGACAGAATTAATGCAATGGGTGGTTAACTCTCCCATCACCTTTTCCTGCACTCCCACTACAACGTGGTGGCCACAGACTGCAGGTTGTCTCAAATCCTCCCTGCTGAGGCTTTTCAGCTTATTGCAGTTGATTTCAGACTGATAATACAAGCACGCTTTTTGCCTTTAAGGGAGTTTCAATTGTTTTTTATAAAACATCTTTCTTTCTACTATTTTAATTATGAAGACAAACCATAAAGGATCCTACCTAATTTCTGTGTAAACAGAGATTGTGTGTCGTGGCCCATTTTTGCCAGAAATGCTAATGAAAACGGGGTATTGCAAAGCAATTGCAGGCCAAACAGTGGTGGTAATGTTTAAATGAACCAAGTCACATCCTTTTACCCTTACCCAACATTCAGACCATGGCACTTCTCTTGAGCAGAGCCAGTAAACATCAGCCATCTCCATTATGTGTTTCAACAGATACAACACTCAGAGGCCTGTTGGTAAATTTACAATGGCCTGTATCGTTAAGTCCCTCTTGGATAATAATATAGCAGCGTAAGTAAACTAAGTAATAACTGCTCTGACTCATTTATTTTAGTCCTGTTGAGTCTTGGCTCAGAAAATGTTAACATTGATTTTCATCAGTGGAACCTGGCTTTTTTTGTTTATGACTGTTACTGAGCTTTAGCCATTTGTCATAATTTTAACAATTTCAAGCCTCTGGCGCATTAAGCGAAAGCAGGAGTTAAGCTCTGTTTTCCAGTGCATTTCTGAAATTTTGATCCTGACAGATAAAATAAAAACATTCTATAGGTTTGTCAACCATCTTCATGTGTTACCACTGTCATTGCTAATTGTACATGTTTTGCTCAGGCTGACATTTCTCTTGCTCAGAAAAACTCTCCTAGGCTGGATAATGGATATTTATATGTAAGGCACCCAGATTCTGCCAGAAAATATACATGCATTTTTTCCAAGAAGTGGAAGAAGTGAAGGCAGAACATGGCCTAAAATTTCCAGTTAACCTCTTCATTGACTTATTTTTTTCCCTGTGAAAACATTCTAAGGATTAATACCAAAACACTTCACGAAGTGAGCTGTAACTCTTATTCTAATTGCCAACAATTAGGAATAGTCTTTCTCTGTAGGCTGGTTATGCAAAATTATTCAGTGGTATTGTCCTTGGCGATATCAGAAGCTGATAATATTCCGTGTAACAGAAACTGAACTATCCGGACAATTAGCCTGGACCAGCTTATTCATGCCCGTGAAAATCAGAATAGCAGAGACCTGCTTCCCAAACAGTTAATAGCCTGGTGTGAGATAGTGTGAAGTCGTTACTTACTATGCACTCTCAACAACTTTATCCATTGCAGTTTTACATGACTCCCGCCAGCTCCCTAGGGAGACTTGCCAGTGAACAGCGAGGTTTCCCTCGCAGCAAGGATTTTTTTTCCTGCTTTTCATCCTCGTTTTTTCCTTTGGGTAATGTCGTACCACTTGTGCTAGCTGATCTACCACACCTCTGCCATTCATGTGCTGCACTTGCAATGTAGGTGGTGATTAAATCGCTGCCTCATTGTTTTAAACGACTCGGAGGACACCAGGAATGGGTAAAGAAAAGGATGCTCGCATTTTTATCATGTGGGAAATTCAGTGTGTTTTCTCCATGTCCTATTTTGGAAATAGCTGAACTATTTTAGCCGAAATCTTCTCCAAGCCTGAAATAAGTGCATTTAAGAAAAAAAAACCAAACCAATGCTTGAGGCGTTCCACTCGTGTGGAAAATTTCAGCTGAAAAAGTTAGAAGTTTGACATATTTTTAGGCAAGGGAAAACAGGGTCTTACAGCGTTATACAACCCCAATAATAGTCAGGGCTCCTGGCTCTGTAATGTAGGTGAGGCTCCGCAAAAGCTTGTTTTAGACCTGCAGCCTGCACTGGAATAGGAAATAAGCTGTGTTGCTTTGTTCAGCACAAATGTCATGCTAGTTATGCATGTTTAACCTTTAATATACTTTAAATCTAAATTTAACCATGTGGAAAGAATCTCAGATGTCAAAAAAAAAAATCTGCTGGCGAGGGAAAAAATTTTGTATTCTCAGCCAGCACTAAATTACCCAGATGCAATTGCTAATGAGCTGAATCTCTTCTATCCGAAAGGAGTTTGCCCTTACAAAAATAGAAGAGAACGACATAAAAGATGACAACGGGAAAAAGCCGGTAACAGAAGATGATACTGATCCTGAAGATCTGGAAGTGTTTTACCCCACACATCAGTGGCAAACCATCCGTCCAGGTAACATGCTGATGACTAATTACAGTGTCCCTCTGAAACCACACCTGACAGCACTGACAGAAGCCTTGCAGAAACTCAAAATACCTGTTTGTTCCCATGACAATGTATTCTTTTGCTGGTGTTCAGACAAAGAAGTATGGACCTGATGACCCAGTACCGGGACAAGAGACCATCACTGAATTGTCTGGCAATAGGAACGGTTGCTAAAGTGCTTTCAGTTCACTGGAGCAGGTCGAGTAGGCTGCCAGTCACATTGCAGGTGGTGATGTGTCTCTGTCACTAGCGCAGAAGCCCTTTCTCTCTTTGTACGCTTGTCAAGGGACAGATTTTATAACATTTGCTGGCACACGGTATCTCAGGTTTGCTGTGCTCCAGTGTGGGCTGGTGAAATGCTGCTCGGTGGCAATCTGATTAAGAACTGTCAATGTAACACTACACAGCTTTTTAACAATGGGTTTTCTGTTCTTTGGCTGTTTGAAATCCAGCTTTTATCCTTATCCATACATCTCACAAAAATTCCTTTTTGGGGTTGGTATCTTTTATTAACTGTGTGTGGGACATGTACGGTGAGAAAAACACCAACTGAGAGGGCTGGCTTCGCTGCAAAAACCCATGTACTAGGAAAGGCTCTGGAGAGCATAAGCCCATTTAAACACACACACAGATGCATGTGTGCATGCATATTTCAGCAATTAGGATGATCAGTAAGCCTGCTTCTGGGGTCTTGGACAAGGTATTTAATCCACTTGTGCTTTGGTCTCCTCATGTGTATGCAGGTATAATACCTTCCCACCTCAGAATGGTGAACTAAGTAGTAATTAATTTTTATAAAGTGCTCTGAATTTAAAAGAGCTTTATCCTGTGCTCAGTATTATCATTGGATGAATAAATATGGGATCCATTTGTTTTGAAATTTCTGCCAGATATAGCAGAATGACTTTTCCAAAGGTAAATCCTTGTATAACATAAATGTCTAGCAAAAGCCCCTGTATTTCACAAAGCTGCACTATATACTTATATTCCATTTTTGTACTATTATGTATGGAAGGCATGTGGTATCCCTGCTTAGTATTCAGACTGACAGATCCCCACCACCCTTGTTGAAGCAGAATATGTATATACTTGCAGTCATTATAAATGTCGTTGCTGGTTTTGTTCAGAAGCACCTTCTCCATTGCTCGGATGTCTTGTTCGGCTTTATTTTTGTAGCAATTCCACATTAAGCATGTGCAGTGAAGGGCTTGTGGAAGTGAGGAGCTCGTCAGCATTCACAGGGGAGAATAATTTCAGTTACTCTTGTAAAAGGCTTAAGTGGTGACCTGCCTCATTGTCTGGTCGCTATGGATCCTCATTTCAGGTGTGTGTGCAGATTTGGGTAGAAACATGTCAGAAAGAGGAGTCTTCCTGGGTCTCCCCCCACCAGCCTGGGTTTTTGTGTCCTGTGCGTTTCTCTAAAAGCAAAATCCTGTGCGTGGACTATGACTCACACTTTTAGCACATGTATTACCTGAAGCAAGGCTGGGAAACCTGCTGCCTTCATGAGCCCATCTCTGCAGCCTCTGGCATTGAGGGTTTCCCCCTTGCTAGCACAGGTCCATGCTGGGGCGGGAGTTGACCCACAGGATGAGGGAAGCAGCCAGCATGGCTGCGTGAGGGATGTGCCTTTCAGTCCTTTAGCAGAGGCGCATGCGTTGACAGCGTGTCTAATCCAGTGGTTCTGCATCTTCTGATGTGATTTCACCTGCTTGTAGCTGAGCAGAGTCCTGGCTGGGCTGGCTGGTGTGTGCTTAGCACAGGCCAAAGCGAGCTGCAGCACAATGCTCAGAAGTTTGCTTTCTGCTGCCTGCCCCTCCAGGATGCCCCCACACCATTTTCTATTGTATCCCTGCAGCAAACGGGGCCAGTCTGTCCTGGGGAAGCAAAAGTTTCGATTTAAAATCTGGATCTTCAATTTTGAATAGTGGAAGGGAGCTTGGAGTTGCATTTCCCCCTGCTCCACTCCTGTTTCATCTTGTTCCTGTTCTGAGCTCAACACAGGATTTTTTATGCTTCTATCTGGTCCTGCAGTTGCTCATCTTTTATACATGTATTTCCAGTGTTATTCTGTTTTTCTAGTTCCTTGTTGCTAATTGCATCAAACCACGCTTCTGCTGAGACTGCAGCAGTGTCATCAACCTTTAACCTGTGAAATCCCTCCACCTAATTCAACTGTTACTGTATATGTAGTGCTGCTTTGTGCAGTTGTTCCCTTGC
>VZTL01020959.1:2041-13417 GCA_013400535.1 Scopus umbretta
CTGCCTTTACGTGTTCACTGAACCATCTTGGTCTGCAGGCCTTGTGATCTAATTGTGCATGCAATATGCCGGGATGGCCATGCTATTCATTAAGGACTCAGAATATATACAGGGGTCCTTTTCTAGCTCCCGGGGGTAGGAATAGGATGAAAACATTATGAGACTTTATTAAGTCTTACAAGACCGCCACCCCTTGCCTCTGGCAGCCTCAGGAGTGGGAATTAGCCTTTACAGGGAAGTTATCGTCCACATATTTATGCTGTGTCCATCGTGTATAAGAATGCTTTCAATAAAACTTAGGCTAGTCTATAATAATACTTTGCACTTCTTTGTTGCCTTTCATCTGAGGATTTCATTGTGACTTTAAAAGCTTTCATTAACTAAAATTCACAACCCTGTTGTGCAGTAACCGTGCATTAACACCGCCACCATATGCAAAATACAGTTGAAGAAGCAAGGACTGGTGTAAATGGTTTAAAAAGCTGGAAAGAATGGAGGAAAAAAAAACAAAACTGGAATTTATTATTCCCACATCTATGTGCTAGCCCTGTGCTTTCTATCTAAAATCTCTTAGACTTGGATTGATGCTCTGACTGCACTTTGCTGCATTTTTAAAAGCTGATGTGTGTCAAATTTAGCATTGTTTCAAAATTCTCAAGGCATTCATTTCCAGGTTCATTTATTATCTGCTGGAAATCTCTCCTTTGATAACTGGATGCAGATGTAGCAATGAGAGTGATATAATTGCCTGTGGAGCTAGGTATGCGTTCTCACTATTGTTAAGCTACAGGGTCTAGTTTCCCCAGGATGTGTATGACTTGTGAATGCCAGTTACACACATTCCAGAGAAGAGAATATGCCCCTAAAGCTACAATGTCCTTCGTGCATAGCCTCCAATCCTCTACAAAGCTTACATTTCACAGGATTCAACAGTATTGGTTCTTTTGGGATCAATGAGAAACTCGCCACCCATCTCCAGTATCTCTGAATCACAGAGCAGAACCAGATCAAACACAGAAGAGTTCCCTCATTTATCCTGCCTCTGTAATACATCAGAGTGTGTGCTGCATTCATTTTGTGTAGGCGGGCTGGTGTCTAATGTACTCTGTGAACGTATTTATAAAGGATTAACCTGTGCCTGGTATTCCTAAAAACTGATTTAGTTAAACTACATATTTTATTCAACTTGTCTCAACCATACAAATCATTCCTGTTTAGCTTTGGTATTAGTCATTTTTGCTGGGGTGTAATATACTACACATTATTGGTAGTCCTGCTATGTATGACAGGCTTTTTTTTCCCCAGCCAATACTTCTCAGCGCATTGTATGATCTGTGTCTGAGAATTTTAACCTGCGGTGAAAGTGTTCACTAATAGAATGTGCTGCATCGCAAATGCTGAAACACTGAGGGTTTGAACAGGGTGCTCTAGCTTTAAAAGTGTTTAGAAGCAAACCGGGAATAGAAGGTCAGGAATCACAGGTGCTGGGAAGAACCTAGATGCACCGTGTGCCTGGGATGCTGTGTGTGAGCACACACACTCTGACCTGGCACCTGCACGCTAGGAAGGACCCAGTAATGTGAAGCTCCTGGACTGCAAACAATTGCAGCTCACCCCTCCCACCAGCCCCAAGTTAAGTATATATGTTTTAAAATATTTACCTGGACACAGACAATATTTAGATATTTGTTTTGCGTAGGAGAAGGATTAAAAGGACATACAAATGAATAGCTTAGCGATGGGGAATTCTGACCCTCATCTGCAACATATGAAGAAAGCTCCAAGCCATTAATGGCAATTTGAGAAGCTGCCAACTAGGAACTTGGGATAAAACTAAAGAAGGGCAGACTTCTGATGAAAGATTAGGGGTAATTTACTAAACATCACAGCCAAAGGGAAAATGACCAAAGCAAACACTGGAAAAACTATTATTTCATATGTGTGACAGCCAGACTTAAGGTTTCTTCTCACCTTGATCTTCAACCTCAGATTCAGGGCTTGGTTTGGTTTTGTTTCATTTTTTTTAACTTTGTGTCAGCCTATACTGGGATAGCAACTGTGTGAAAAAAGCTTATAGAGTTTTGGTTTTGTTTTCAATATCTAACATCTTCTGATAGAAAGGAATGGCGGTAGTTGATTATATTTTTGTCTCTTATCTGATTGCCTTTAAATTCAAGGAGTTCCGCCCATTTTGAATTCTGTTCTTGATACCGGGTTTTTTGTGTAACTTGTGTGTCAGATATTACTTGTTGTACCATCAGTCCCTCTTAATCCGGGTGTAAGAAAACACAAAAATCAGCGTGTGTAAGGGGGGAGGAGGATTCTTCTTAGCAGCCCATCAAGCAGTTTTCCTAGTTCATTTTCTTCCCCATTGTTTGAATACCAACTCAGAAGCTTGCAAATGTTTCTTTTTCTTGCCAAGACAGTGGTACTTTTGCCCTGGCACACATTAATGTTTTTTCCCTTTTCTTGTGTTTTGAGTGCAGCTGAACAACAAATTCCTCTCTGTTTAACAAGCAACTTCCTCATATTAAGTTTTTTCCTTACCAAAGTATCTTTTTTGATTTCAGCACAGCTCTGCATTTGTATTTGTTTAATTAAGTACTGACAAGTGAATAGCAGCAAGTGCAGCAATATTGTGTGCTTGTGGGCTTTCAGAACAGCCCCTCTGGAACCTGAGCCCGTCTGTCTCAAGGCGTCACGGCAGCAGCTGCGCTTCGAGAGGTAGCTAGTAAGACAGCAAGTCGGTATTCAGGAAACACGAGTGGCTCCTTCAAGAGAAATCTAACCTCTTTTCTGCCATTCCATGTGCATTAGACTTAAGGGTACTCTCAGAAATTTTCATGCAAGTTACACCCATTTCACGCTCCTCCCTGAAACCTAGATCATTGCAAGTTTTACAGCAGCAAAATAATTTGCTGCCTGTTTTCTCACCAATGTAAGAGGCTTTCTTTAAGTGGAAGTCGGCACATTGGAGGCCATAGGAGGACATGGACAGATGGATGGATGTGTGCGTACATGCATCTGGAGTTCTTTGTTCTCTCCCAGTTAGCTTTGGTTGTTAAAACAACCATTTCAGTAATTTCTTGGCTGGCTTTGCAGGGAAAAAAATCTTGGTCTTTGCTGCTCCTGGGAGAAAGGTTGTCATAATGTTGCTCCCCCACTTGACTGACAGGCACCTTTGCGAACACACAGCATGTTTCATCTCAGAGCACTCGATGAATATCCTTACCCCCCCTCTGGACCAGCCCACCTCTACTTGCAATGCTCCTTGCTTTTTCTCGCAGGATTGCAATCCCTGCCTTTTGTTCCTCCTTCTCAGGAGTTAATACCTCCCCACCTTACAAGTCAGCAGCGGATTCTGTCAGTTAAAAACCCCAAATAACAAACCCTCCTACCCTGAAGGCCTTTTCCTTTCAAGCATGTATTTTTCTAGCCTGCAAGGGAGTCGGTGCCATAACCCTGAGCTTTCATGGAATAGTTTCTAAGCCTGTATCTGTGTATTATGAATATCTTCCAAAGGGGGAATGAACATCCCCTCTTCTGGCAGCTCCTACATTTTGTGACTTCCTGCCCCCCCTCCCCGCTACCCTCTGCTCCTTACAAGCCCCTGCACTTCACCCCCTCTGCATGTAATGTCTCCTTTCAAATCCTCCCGCACTACTGCTGTCACCTCAGCCTGCTCCAGCTGTTGCCTGCCAATGCAGTCACAGCCCAGAACCCAAACATATTTGCCTCTGTTAAGACATCCCACTGTTGGGCTTTTGCAGATTTCCAGAAAGCGGGATGACCTGTGACACAAGCTTCCAATCTTTCTCTTCCATCCACACTCTTTTTCCCTATCTGGTGGATTTTTCTCTGAATTTCTGTGGCCTGAAAAAGAAAGCATCAGCTTGGTTTTTTGACTTTTACCCCGTTTAACATCACTGGCATCACGTCCCCACCTTTCTAGCTGAAGTCTTCTTTTTTTGGTGCTATTCAGTGTTGCTTCTTGCTTCCTAACAAGCTGTTATTAAGAAATGCTAGACACATCTTCTGCCCTGAGGATAGTTGACTGTCTCTAACCCAGAGACAGGAGACTGCTGGCTCAGGGGCAAGAGGCGACTCCTACACAGCAATGCGAAATACTAGGTGACATACAGGGCCAGCTTATAAAGGGAAGCATTAACAAACAGAATTCATGTTCATTTCAGAGCTGTGGAAAGGGATCCTGAAGACAAACTGAAGATCTGAGATTATTAAGTGATCTGACATAATCTCATTCATTTAATCACTCGCATTTGCTGTTTCTGACACGTTTGCGAAGCCCACAATGCTTAAACTGTGCAGGTATTCAGATTTTTATCCTTCACCTCCTCACCCCATCTCGTCTTACTTTGAAATGGCATCTGCTTAGCAAGCGAAGGTTTTTGTCTGATGTCTCAGACGGTGGCATGTCAGGTAGGTATGTAAGAGACAGAGGGATTTAAAAAACAGGGAGGATAAAACTATCAGGATGACTGAGGCCTTCTCATGCTTTGCAGTGTATGTAACAGGGTGCTATGGAGAGGATCTCCTTCCCTGCAGGAAACTCGCTGCTCCTGCTACTGACAACAAATACTACGGGCTTTTTAGATGTGACAGTGATTCAAGTTTTGGTTTTAGTCTCAGTCGTCATTTTTTTTTCTTTTTTTTACCTCCCCAGACCCAAGGGACTGATGGCCAAGCAGAACTGGCCACTCCACTAGTAACATCCACGCATGACCTCTCCGGTGCTCATGACACACCTCCCTTTCACCTGCTCCCCAGTCCCTCCCCATACACGCTCTGTTCCAGCAGCGAGGCTGTCTTGGAGCCCAGCTGCATAACACAGCATCTCCTGGCAATGTTTTTGCTCCCTAGTGACTCACTGCATTTTGCACCTGATGGCAAAAGATAATCTGTCACCTCAAATCCTACTAGTTCTGCAAGACAGCTTTTATATAATCAGTGGGTGCTTTTACCCTCTTTTCTCCAGACATGAATATAAGGTCCAGCTTGACTCCCCCATACATTTTTTTAAAGAAAGCAGCTGTGTTGTCCTTCAGGAAAACAGCTTGTAATTTAGCATTACTGCAACTAGGCAACGCTTTCTGTCTTCAGGACATATATTTATCACAGACATCACAGTATCTCTATGGTGCTTTAGTTTTCCATCAAGGGAAGCTAAAAGAGCATTTAATTCCATAAAGCTCTGATTGATCTTCACCACAATGTACCTCTGGTGCTTCTCTCAATGTCTCCTCTGCTCAACAAGATTTCTTCTTCCTCTCTTGATCTCTCAGAAGTCTGAACTGATCTCAGAAGCGTGGGCTTGCTTTGCCTTCTAGCGCTACCTGTCTTTGTGCTAGGCAGAGCTTTCCTGTCCTGTAGTCAGCTCTCCAGTCCTGGTTAGCTCCATCAGCCAGTGGCTCTTTGCATTACTCAGGAGGCTCCTGAGGAGACTTGAATGTATGTCAGCAAATAAATAATTTGCCAGCATTGGATGGCTTTTCACTTTTTGTTCTCAGTTTTGCTTTTGGTATTACATGACAGCCATGGAGAGTAGGTGGATGGACACGTCTTAAAATGGGTTCAATTAAGATGAACAAAAATGTGATGGCCCCACTACTTGCTCTGAAACTTTGCTCTAAGTTCTTAATGCAAGCTGCTTTGTTAATTCCTGCTCCTTCTGGTGACCATTTTGCCCTTGAGCTCAGAGCAGTACCCTTCTATTGTTGCAAATTCTGATCCCAAAAGACACAAGAAACCAAGCTCGATCTTCTAAGTAGGAGATACTGTGTGCTACAGCGCTTGCCAAACCTATTTGATCAGTACACACAGCTGGAGAAAAAAAAAAACAAGCAAGCAAGGAAGAAGTGGGAACACAAATTTTAGAGAAATCTTTCAAAGTGCAGTAATTGGCAAGGTAAATGCAAGGCTCTTTCTGCTTTTCATAACACTGGAAATATCAGTTTATGATAAAAAGCTACTCTGAGTTACACAAGAAGGTAAGATATTTGCCAAAAAATTTCTCTACTTTCTATGCTATTTTTTATGATGGACAAGAAGCGCCGTCCATACTGATTGACTGTTGGCATGCGACTTACCACTGAGCAACTGTATGTTGATGGATAAGCCAGTCTCATCCAAGTGTCAGGAAGATTATAAAAAAAAAGAGCTGTCTGTAGTTGCTCCATCTCTGAGGAGATTGCCAACTCACCCTAACAAAAGAAAACATTAGTGTGCTATTTGCGTCTCACAAAGAGACTGTGATAAGATGACATGATAAATGATAGAGGGCTTTTTTTTCCCCAGTAAAAACACATAAGGTAGCTAAATTGTCAAGTGTAAAGAATATCTTGGCTCTTGCAACTGGGGTGAGTCATTTATTTTTTAAAAAGGGGAAATGGTCAGAAAAAACAAGAGTGTAGGTTCTGGGTTTTCTGTATTTCTTAAATTCACTCTAATTGCATTAAATAATTATATGATATAGCAATTCATACACATACGCACAGAAGCACCCACCTACGCATACGTACAGGAAGAAAATGATAAAGGGCCAAATTACTAACTTGCTTTCAGATATCCCACAGAAAATTGTACACGCAATCAAGCTACCATTCTGCTGGCTTGCTTGCACTAATGGCTATTTGAGTGCCCATGTTTTGTTACTCTGAATTAAAGATCGAAAGGAAGGTAATTCTAGGTGGCAAAAAAGGAGGTCCCTTTAAAAAACTAGCCCTATGAATTACATTTTCAGCACCTAGTCCTGGAGTCGTATGCATCAACTACAGCTGTGCATGCATATACCATGATTGTCTGTGTAAATTGCTAGCGATGCCTAAGAAGGTACTTGGTTGCCCAATTCCGTGATTTGAACATATATTAAATGTTAGTGCAGCAGGTATATTGCTGTTTGAGATTGCTAGATATTATGAAAATTTGACCCGGCATGGTTAAGAACATTACATGTTGCTATTCAGCACTTTGTCGGCATTGAGAGACATATTATTACAAAACACGAAAGATGTGAGGCGAGTTACTCGTGTCCTTTTTACCTAGCTTCTCTGCACTTACTAGACGCGCAGTGAGATCAGGGCTTGGGTGTTACTGTTCCTGCACCTTTACTCACAGTTAATGGCCATCTCCTAATGATGGTCAAATGCCACATACCGATGTCTTTGAACACGTTGATCGTTTACGACGATCTGAACCATGTGCCTTATCCAGCAGGGATCTATATGAAGTAGAGTTCGTTTTCGGCATCAGAGGGTCTCTGAGGTATCAAACAGCTGCTTCCCTTCTCTCCTGTGGATTGCCTAAAGCGCACGTGAACACACACCGTAACTAGCAACCAGATCTGTTAGCAGTTATAACAGAGGAGCCAAATTTCTGCAATGGCAGAAGAGAAGATTGTCCCTGTCTTACCTCCGGGTCTGCACTGAAACGGGAGTCAGACTGTAATCAGAGGCCTTGCATTCTGCTTCCTAGTATCGAGAGAGAGAGAGGGAGAGAGGATTTAAATCTCCTTAGCAGTTTCATGACAATTTTTTTTCACACAAACTGAAACAAATCATTTGATATACGGAGGCAAGTTACATGTTTGGAGTAGGCAGTTTATGAAAGCACAATTTTTTAATCAATGAAATCAGAAAAAAGCTCCCCAAGTATCACTCACAACTGCCTGTTACTGGCACAAACGCTGATGCTATGTTTAAGCCCATGCATCCCCTGAGATTAGTAAAGCAAAGCACACATATCTTCAGACCTAAATTCAGTTCTTGAAGAGAATATCTTACCTCACATATCAGCAGATCCGGTCTCTCATACTCTGGAAAACAAACCAGTTTATGTGAGGAGCATTCTGCTGGTGTTTGGATAAAATGTCTGATCTTTCTTGTGAAAATGTTTTTTTCTGTATGTCATCTAGCTCTGTCTTCACCTTCAAGAGATACTGTGTTGTCATAAAGCATGTGTCTCGCGCACCCATTATTCTGCGGGAATGTAAAGGAAATGATAAACTTTTTATAGCTTAACTTTATGAAATGAAAGCAGTTCTACTGCCTGCATGCCGCAGTATGGAGGGTACGGAGGATTTATCCTGTGAAATGGAGAAGGAGTGGAAGACCTGTGCAGCAACATTTCATGCTGTTAGGAAGAAAAGCAAATTCTGCCTTGTAGTTTGCAAATAATGGCATTTTGCAGCCTGACAAAGGATCCTAAATGGCCCAACCCTATTAATATATTGTAACACTCCGGCAAGATCTTTTTTTCTATGCGGTGCAAAATAATGCCTATATTTATGTCTCAGGTATATTAGAGATCCCTCATTATAAATTTCAGATTGAATCCCTGTAAAAAATGGGCATGAAAATATCTAATTCTACTGAAATTGGTGGCCAGAGGAGAAAAAAAAAACAAACCATAAAACCAGAGGCATCACACCATCTTGTGACAAATTTGCAGCCTGCTCTATGTTTTGACTGACCTTGTCTTCCACAGCTTGGGAGACTCCTTCCCCAGTGACTGAGCATTTGAATTGCAGCTCTAATAGCATATGGAACATGTTGTCTGCAGTTATTATTACAAAAGCAATATCCACATTGGGGTGCAGGCCATAACGGATAGGGCTCTGGGGAGGTAGCATTTCATCCATGTTTTTATGGTAACTTTCATAATCTGGGTTTGAAGAGACTGCAAACCCAGAAGCAAGCACTGACTTCCTATCAAACTGTCAAAGAAATAATAAAAACCCTGTCACCAAGACACTGGTGGCAATCCTCACTAGACAGAATAAGGAACCTGCTTAGGCATAAATGAAATTGTTCTGTTATGGAGCCATTGGTGAGAACAAGACTTTTGTAACACTTTTATATCCGTGGAAATTAATCTAATTTGTTCCCCATTTTAATTAGCCTCTTTATGTCACACCCAAGTTCCGATGCTTGCAGGGAAAAAGAAAAAGAATTAGCTAATAATCAGATTATTCTTCAGTTAGAAAACAGCAGAGAGATGATTTTAGTTTAAAAATAGAGAGAGAGAAGTATTTTAGAAGAAAAATGTTATTTCTTCCAAATTACAAAGTGCTGCTCTCTGGTGTAACATTATTATTCTGTGTAGCAACTTATTAAATGAAGCAATTTATGGTAGCATCTCTGAAAAATGCCATCCTTTATTGAAATGAAAGCAAGTAATAGCATAAGGACTGTAAAATAAAAAGGCAGAATATCTTCTTTTAGACCATTACAAAAATACATGTATTGTCTGTTTGACAATCAATACACTACCATAAAATAAAATGGAGCTGTGGTATCATCATCATAATTTCTATTTCAAATGGTTTGCTGAGAGGCAAATTGTGTCTTTTATGGAAAAGAATGACAAATGGTTTAATTCAATATCACACGCATGTGTATATATGAGCTGAAATTCTGTTGCAACTCAAAGCTGTTAGGCAAATATTTTAGGATCATCACAAGTTTTAAAACAACAGACATGTGGGAGTACATCCATTTATTTACACTTGTACTGACTTAAAATTCAAAATGTTATTTGATGCTTTTACAGTACTGCTGTGGGATGTTAAATTACTGCTGAATTCTTACTGTTCTGAGATACCTTTCAACCTGCCAGGATGCATGATGATGATGATGACGATAATAATAACAACAGCGGTAGTGCAGGGATCTTTAAAATAATGTGGGGCTCATTCCTGTAAGATAAATACCATTTTCACTAACCCCCATTTTATGATTCAGCATTTCTGATGCAACGAAGTGAAATAATGAAAGTAAAATAACAACAGGTTTGTGTAGGATGGGAAGGGGAAAACGAGCACGTGTATTGTCAGAATTTCTGCAGAAATCGTAGGGAAAAAAAGCTCTTATAAATGGCACTTCCCTCCTCCCCCCCTCCCCCCCCCCGGGAAAATTCCTTCTCTTGTTTTTACTGTTCACTACATTTCCTTCTTTTATTCCTTTTTCTGATCTCGTCCTTTTGTTCCCCTTCCCTCCTCAGATGCTTCTCCTTCCTCCTCGCAGCGGGAGGCTCCTGGCAGCTGGGGACGGAGAGCCATGGCCGCGGGATGGCGTGGGGCTTGCTGGCAGGTGAGCCGCTGCTGGCGCCCGAGGAGAAGGAAGACGGGAGCCCCCAGTTTGCTGCCATGTACCTACAGGGCCCGTTTCGCTCCTGCCTTCCTCTTCGACGTGCCTCTTTCCCAGGGACAGGGTGGGTACGAAGCCCCCGGACGTGGCGCCGGGAGCTTGCTACACCTGCCTTGCTCAGGGCTGGGGGCGGGGGGGAGGAGGAGGAGGAGAGACGGCAGATGTGTTCTCAGGTGAGGATGGAGGCTACGGGCCATCTCCCTCGTCCGCGCTTGGCGTGGGCTGGGAAGCGGGGACGTAGGTGCTGCCTGCTACCTGCCCCCCATCCCCACCCGGCAAAACGCTGAGTTCAGCGCGGGTCCTGCTGGCCGCCGGGCACGGCCGCTGCTGCAGGCAGGGGCAATCACAAACTGCCCCACGGAGGTGGAAGGGAGAGGGCTGCTTTGTCTCCCTCTTACCAAAATAGTGTTACCGCCCACGGACACTTTGTAAGTATTGCCGCTCGGCCGCAGTCCTGCCGGCACAGTGTTACAAGAAATCTCTGCTTTGATAAGGGCTCAGAGGTCACTGCTGCAGGGGATCGGGGGCTGATTATTAAAGAGCGAAATCTGTTTGAGATGTAATTCCTCAAAAAAGAGTAGCGTACGTGCAGCCATTTACATGAGTAAGAAAGTATGCCAGATAGCGCCTGTGTTTACTCTCCCCCGGCACAAAACCCCAGCGCGGCGGGCGGACGCAGGTGGCTGCGGTCGGCCGAGTCGCCTCCAGCCCCGCAGGTCTGTCACTTCTCTGGGACTGGTTTCTGCCCATGTCACACCCCTGTCCTCCGAATAGAAACTGCGGGAGGCAGGGCAGCATGTGCCGTGCGTTTGCTGACATCGCTCCTGCAGCGCTTGACGGCTCATGTACTGGTCATCGCGGGGCGTAGGGCCGAGCCGGAGCAGGCGGCTGGGGATGCGGGGCGCCTTGGAAAGTTTCCCCGCAGGCAGCGGGGTGCTTGGCGGTGGCGGGGCTGGGGCTGCGACCCAGCGCGGGGAATCTCCTACGCCCCTGTCCCCGGCGTCGACACAAACGAATGCGAGGGCAGCCCTCCCGAGAGATCGGCCGGCATCCCGGCCCCGCAGCCCTGGCCAGGGTCAAAAGCGGAGGGTACGCGCCTCTCCCCCGGGGCCTGCCTCTCGCCCGGGGCAGCCCCGCAGCTCCGGGCACTCCTCCGGCAGCGGCGGCCGAGTCAGCCCCGGCCGTGCGGCCCCGGGGCGGTGAGGGGCGGTGC
>VZTL01020959.1:14939-31587 GCA_013400535.1 Scopus umbretta
GGGGGGGGGGGGGGGAGGGAGGACAAAATAGGCCTCCTAGTGAGCTATTGATTTGAAATGTGAAACATTTTATTGATACAAGAAAAACCCAGACATAAGGAAGCAGTTTGATATTGCACAATATTTGAAAAAAATCGTGTGCATCTGTTTAGCACAATATACGGCATAATGACAGCAATCTTCCCTGTTTGTATCTATTCATCTGATTATACAGCGTAACAATTCTTTTTGCTACACATTTATTTACTAAAGGATTTTTTTTTAATGGATAATAAATTAGTAAATCAGATATCATGTGCTTGGGAAAATACGTTAGTTGACTCCCTACACACCGGGTAGTTGCAATTCATATTTTATGTGATATTCAGTGATACTTGCATATACGGATGAAGTTACGTGCTTCCCTTGTGGCAAAGACAAAGGAAGTTTTAAATCACTATTTAGTACTCTTTCATCTAGGCACATGTTATTTTGAAAAGCTTCAGTTTTTAACACTGCAATGCAGCACTGATGTAATGAAGAGCTTTGACTTACTTGAAGTATAACCCAGTGGCCTTCTTTTGATGCTTTTTCCATTGCTATTTCTGCTACAGCTTCCTGTCCTTGACCCAACGATACATTGTGAAGTTCTCCTGAGTCAATGGTAAATTCAAACTTGTTCCCTAAACAGAACAATATACTGTACTACTTCGAGCCAAATAATGAAGTGTTCAAACAAGCATGTGTTCTACACACAGTGTTTAAATGGCACCACATTGCATGAGTCACTAAAGTAAAAAAACAACCCTCAAAAATATAGTTTCAATAAATCAGCTGAGCTCGGGTATTGTATTGCTTTCTGGCTAGGTATTCTATATTAGCAAAATAGTGCTGGGTCTGAAAAGCAACCCAGAAGTGGAACAATTGATTCCTGCTAATGGATTTCCTACCTATTGCCTGTATAAATATTTCAATGCACACAGAAGTGGCTGTGTTAGAAATGGATCTGAAGAAAAAATAAGAAATGAAATTACTGTCTCACTGAAGGTAACGTTACACACAAGCAGTACAAGGGGCTAAACAGAAGTCCTTATGCTGGGACTGGGCGGTAGTTTGGTCAGAGGAGGATCAGCAAGTTTTCAGCATATCTAGGCAGCAGGGTCAAATCTGTTGCTCAAGTGTACTTACGCAAGGTTAATGACTTGCGCTAGCAAAATGCAGAAGGGCAGACAGCTACCTCTCTTGTTTCCAAAAGCAGCCAGCGTTCACCCAGGCAGCTGTCTGAGTCAAGAACTGTAACTTTCATCAGATAGGACGTGTTCCAGATGTAATGCCGTCTGTGCGTTAACATGTGGCAGCACTCGGCAGCCATGGAAAGGCCTCGTTCGTTTCCCTGGTTGTGGTAGGTAGAGTATCTAAGACCAGTGGTACTGCTAACTAACTTGGTAGAAATTTATTTCATGGTAACTTCTGGGTCTAGTCCAGACTAACCTAATGGTTGAGAATCGATACGGGGAGCGGTCCAGGAGGTAAACACTACTGCGGAACAGCACTACCTTCTTTGAAAGTTTTTGTGAACGCTGAACACATTTTGTTCCAAGCTGCATTCGGGCAAAGTCCCCATAAATTAAGAATTACAGTTGACAGAGCCTCAGGGAAAACAACAGTTAAGGTGTAAGACCCATCTATGGGGCATAATATTTTATCATGACTTCTATTTGGTAGAGATCCAAGTACAACACGCGTTAGGGTCACTCACAGTGCAAAATCTGTCCTTCAAAGGGCTGAGGCTTGTAATGCAAACTGACAGCACAAGGCCGGTCTGCTGTCTCGCATCATTATCGGGTTCAGGAGAGAACTTTCTGCTTTTCTTTCTTTTAGCAATTTCTCTTTTCTGGACATTCCAACTCCGTCGCTTCAGCTTGTCCTTTCCAGGAGGAAAAACTAAAAAACCCTAAAGTTTTTGATTTTTAAAAAGCAGTCTGCAGGATCATTATGATAGACACATTGTACCCTGATTTCTCTCCATGCAGAGTTAGAGAGAAAAATCAAGTAACTTGAAACAGTGGTTAATGTAAACTCAGAGGGTTCACGAAGCATCAGTTTCTTTTTTTGTAACTAAAAGCTTTAGGACAGAACAGCTGTGAAATTAATAGAAAAGATTTGTAATGCTTATCAGTGTTTATTTTCACAAAAGCTTTGGATTTTATGTATGGCCAAATTCCCCATTTTAAAACATTTTTACAGCTTCTAAAACCATACAATACAGACTCTGGGTATCATAAACTTAAATCATACACATACAGAAATGTTCCTCATAGTACGTGAATCCGTTCACAGATAATGATTAAGTGCGTCAGCTTGCAAGGCCAGCTAAACCTTCCCCAAGATACGGACAAAATTCTAAACATAAGGCTTTTCTGAAATGTCTGCCTTCACAAAGTAAATGTGGGCTTTTTGTGTCAATTTTAGCATGTCAGCAAGGCTAGAAACACTGAATTGTGCTGAGAAAGAGTATTAGTACAGTATTCCAAGGTCAGCTGAACTCTGATTTCTCATTTCTTTCTATTAAGAAATTGCCAGATCAAAGGTCTATGGTGCTATGCTTAAAATTTTAGAAGTCTCTAAGAATCAGATCTAAATTTTCCACTGTTGTAAAAACAAAAAGGGAGCTCCACACCATTATTCATCACGTTGTACAAGGATGTGCTGTATTTTGTTACTTGGTATTTAATCCAGAATTGCATTCAGCTATGTGTTAGTAGCGAGCACCGAGTTATGAGCCATCGGAGCAGCAAAAGATAGGACAGAAATAAACTGTTGGCTGCAATTGCCCCTTTGAAAAAGAACAGGAATTTTGAGAGGGGAGGGAAGGAGTTTCCTTGTCCCCAGTGGAGTTTATTATTCTCTGGAAACAGGTAAACCAACCCTGGCTCATGAAGATACTTTAGAATCGGAAATGTTTTGCCTTTGAAATGTACCAGATTACATGTCATTTCAAATAGTGTTCATGGCGAAGATACCCCTGGGACCACCTCACAAGAGCTTTATTTCTTGCTTGCAAATTAGTCAGTTCAAAACACTTCTTCTCTCATCTCTGCCTTCAGCTCTTAATACCACACACGCCACTCGTAAAATAGGGGATAAGAATGAAAAGACCCTGAATACAATAGTACAATAAAAACAAAATAAAACAAAAGACTGTAAAGGCAAGAACAAGACAGGTTTCAGCCAACAAGGAAAAGAATGAAATTTTGGTGCATTTTTGGAGGCATTTCAATAAAACCTCTTTTTTCTGTTTCAGCAGGGGCTCATTGAAACAGCTATGTTTTCCAAGTGGCAGACAGACAATAGCATCTAAATTATTTTTAAGAAAGCGCTCATAGCACTAAGCACCCACTACTACTAAATCCGACTTAGAGGAGAAGGGTGGAGGAAGAAGAAAGGTCAACAAATGTATCAAGTTCTTTGTGTAATGCCTCACTGACATTTTCCAACTCCCTCAGATGGCTTTTATTTTTTTATTTTTTTTTTCCAGGATCCCGGTAAAATGCAGTAAAGGATTTAAGGTTATCGTCTGTCTCTCTCTAACTTCTGACATCTCTTTATAACAAGAAAGAGTCACAGCCAACTGTAACAGGAGGGCAACACAATGAATCCTGGTAAGACAGGGAAGGGGGGAGGTTCAACTTTGCTGCCCCTTTGGCCCTATTTCTTCCTCACAGAACAGAAGTGCCATCTGTTCCTAGCCCTAACACGCATGCATTTGATTTCCATTCAGTAATACCTAACACAAGAAAAAGATTATCAAGTGATCTAAAGCACTATCAGCATTAGCAAGTCTTCCCCATCCAGTGTTTTGTTTGCACCTCCAAAGACCTGCAGATGAAATGGATATGGGTAAGTGCCTTAATTGCCTAGAATTATTCTGTTCTGTGGCAGAGGACCATATGGTCAAGGTGTGGAACATGACCAGGCTAAGTATGTTTAGGTGCTTGGGTCAGAAAGAGATTTAGGAAAATCAGACGAGAGGATGGGTGTTTAGATTCTCCAAGCTGAATTCAGTGCACCAATCTCTGTTACTTGGTGCTGTAAAACATCATCATCATAATGCAAAATCAAGTCACAGCGTGTTGTGTGAGGCTAGACAGTCAGTATTGAAGTATGACCCTGTTTCAAAAGAATCTGTAAAAATGTTTCTTAGACTTCACAGTCAAATTTGTCGCATTCACAAGTAAAAAGCCCAACACCACCAAAACCACCGAATATCTTCCAGCCCAGCAAACTCTGTTTAAGATCTAAAAAACCGATGAGAACATCTTTTCTTTTAGCTTGCTGGAGGTGCCAAAGACCCTGTGGATCCCTCAGTTATGCCCAGTTATTCCTGATGTCTTACTGTTGAAAGTAATGGGGTGCAGCAGCAGATGTCAGTGAAGGAAAGGTGCCTACAATGTTCTGTTTGCAAAGCAAGGTAATGATTAAACAATAGGTGCAGTGGGAATTCTCTGTCCCAGCCCTTCAGGTGTTTCAGTGCTCTTTCCTCCTGCTGTCTAAACCTGATTATTTTAGCAGTCTCCCGTTTCTTCATCTTCTCTTCTTTTCTCCCTTTGCTGCTGCTGTGCCCACCTGGTTACTTAAAGCACTTCTATGGCCAGAAACTGACCATGCTGCCAGATGCCAGCTGTATTCCCAAGGACTAGGGAAGGACCTCAAGCATGGGAGAAGCATTGCCAGAGCTGTTATAACAGCTCTGTAAATAAACTTGTAAACTGGTTCAAGAGGGCAAAGCTGAGGAAATGGCTAGCAGGTAGCTTGTGAGTTAGACTAGCTTATTTTGCACAAGTCAGGTATTGCTTAAGCTGTATCTAAAATCTGAAGCTGATCTGTCTGGCAAACCTACTGATGTCTACATTGTCAAAATACATGACACAACATTTCAGTTCTCCAAATTTCCATTACTTTCACTGCCTTATTTTCTTTCTTTTCCTCCTACACCAGGATGACACTTTTGAAGTGTACTTCTAAGAGCATAATTTGATCAAATGATTGAGGGAACTCCCTATAGACATCCATGAGTTAATGCTAGATCTGTTCGAAAGGTTGGCGCGCCTGACAATGGCAATTGGTTTAACCCCAGTTAATTTTTAGATAATAAATATAGTGTGTTTTTTCCGAGTCAGGACTGTATTTTGTTTACACAGGTCAGAGATGTATCAAATAAAGGCAGGGTCCAGCCATGCATGGTGGTGAGCGTTCCAAGCATCCCAGCCTTGACCAGAGCAGAAGGTGCCTGGCACCTTGCTGGAGTCAGCCTTTGTGCCTGTCCTTGTGGGAGATGCTTGTAGGTGACTTCCAGATGACCTCGAGGAGACTGAGCAGGAATTCACTGGTTGGCTGATTTATGGTTAGGTACCGTAGACACTCTGTGCTCTGAAAAGAAGTCGGATCAGCAGCTGAATCTGAATTTCTTTGTCCTCCCTTTCCCTTCTCCATTTGGGATTTCACTTTTCGGCTCCCAGCACATGCACGGGAAGCCAAAGAAGCCTCTTTTATTAGGTTAGTATTTTCATCCTAGTCCTGACTCACATCCGTGCAGGGTTTGGGCTCCTCTCCTCTGCACCCATTTATCACTCTTTTCAAAGGGAAGAAGGAAACTCTTGGTATGGGTGCAAAACTTAGAAGATCTGTGCCGAATAAGAGCAAGAACACAGCTGCACAAGACTCAGCATACTTCTCACAGACAAAATGCAGTGAAGGAGAAGATGGCACTTTAAGCTAAATCAGAGATCATTATACAATACTCTTCCCATTCAACTCATTCTAGGAGGAATATGTGCATGCAGCAGCAGCAGTCGGGACATGAAGAGCTACTTTGAAAGTAGATGTGGTTCCTGGTGTTTGAGATGAGGATGGAGAGTGGAGAGTGAGAAAATTGTCTGTCCCTGCAGAGGTGCCCTACAGCCACAGCAATGTCTGTGAAGTCACGCTTTTCTGTCCTTAATGAGAAAGCAGCCTGGCCTGGCTGAGAACAAACGCAGTTTGTAGGAACCGTTTCAGAATGACATTCGTTGCCTGAGGAGGAAGTTTCCATGGGCCTGGCAGAGCTGGTTAGCAGCACGAAGAGCTCAAGCGACAGCAAGGAGACCTGAGCAGGAGGACACGAACCTGTCCATATGCCCTCCTACTGAGGTGAAGCAGGAAGGCACACGACCAAGGCCTGAAAACCATTAGGCAAAGAACTGTGGGCTGCATGGCCCCATGTGCAGGTATACACACACAGTCATCAACAGGAGCTCGTGCAGGATTCATGCTGTAGCGGGAGAGCTAACTGGGCTGTGAAAATAAGTTTTTCTTTTTTAAACAGGCTGATGTAAGTGATAGTTGAGGGTGTAATGCAGGCGGTCAGGTTCTCTACACGCAGCCTCACGTTGTCAGCGGGTTTTGCTCACTGCGCTGCCCTGCAAAGTACAGCAGTAAAAGCCTGTGACAGGAGGGAAAGAAAGGTGTAAGCCAGTGGTAGCACTAGATTAAAACAGCAAGCACGCAAGCACACTGACCTCTTCCTGACTGGTAACCTTGAGTGAGAACTAATTCACCGGATTGATTTTATTCAGCCTGTCCACGAGAAAATAGAGCACGGCAGCATTGACTGCAACTGGCCAAAACTGCCTGTGAGCTTCAGTGATCTTTATGGTGTTTATTTCAGCTTCCAGGTCCTTAAAGATATTGGTGATGTTCAGATGTACTATTGCACTCCAGGTCTCCTTATTGGCAAAAGGCACAATAGATACAGATCTAAGAATTTATTGTTACTACTATTAATGTTTTAAAGAGTCTAATAGTCAAAATTACTTAATGAATACAGGAAGGCCTCATTAAAAATAGAGTTAAAATTGCTACAGAAGATTATCCCTATTCTCTAGTGTTGTGCTTTACTCCTCCAGTGCTCCTTTGGGTCTTAAGATTGACACTTCGGTGTTTCTCAAAACGAACGGGGGAGTATTACAGTGAGTCATCACCAGGAGGAGTGTGATGTTCATGGGAGGAGGATGTCTTTCTCCTCAGTCTGGTGTCTGCTTGGATTTAATTTTATGTGTTTTCTTAACACGATCAGCTTACTGTGATTAAATGACTGATTTGTATCATCTGTGCCTGCGCTCTTCCCTGCAACTTATTCTAGAGCTATATGCAGTTCAGTCCACAATGAATGACCATTTGTTATTACTATAAACTAAACCAAAACAAATCTAGTCAAGAGTACCTCACAGCTGGAGGTACACATTGCTATCACAGCTAAAACAAGTTAAAATCTACTTAGGCCCAGACAAACTCAGGGAATTGCTGAGACCCCGCACTGCCATGTCAATACAAACCTTTTTTTCTTTTTACTGATAATGGCAAAATCACATTTACTGGGCTGTAAAGTCCCTTTGGATAGCCCGTGAATTGCACAGTTCAGCAAGAATTTGCAAACCCTTTTCTGACTGCAGAATCATGACTGAGCAGCAGATCTTGGAAGCATTCACACTTTCCTATCTTTTCTCTTGAATCATGATAATCTATATAGGTCTGATTGACCCATCTTTCTTCATTGCCATCAGGAGACCAGCTAACAAAAAGTGTTTGATTTTCATCACCAATAACATTTGCACAGTCAGGAGGAACACTGTGATTATTAAAATGAGAGCTATAGGGTGTAGAGCTAAGTTAGAAATTCCTGTAGCTGTAGGAGTCCATAGTGTAACCGATAAGGGTATAGGATAATTAAGATCACGTGCTTGAATCTAAAATACATCACACACATACATACACACACACAATCAGGCAGGTTTTACGCATGAGGTAATTCACAACAATTTCTGGAATTGGGTCTGTACACAAGTACAACTAGATCCCATATATAAGATTAGAGATTGATTAGAAACAGAAGGAGAAATGTCATAGTCACATCTGGTTAACTTTTGAGCTAAGCAGTCATCTGAAGACTGGAAACTAATATCTTCACATATCTATTGCATATTTCAATGCTATTTGCTGGCATTCTTCTGAAAAGACTCACTGGAATATTCCATTTTCTTTGACAGTCTGTGTTCACAGATGCACATCTTTAATATCGGAAACACTTGTTATAAATTTCCAAAATTATCTAATCAGCTTCTTGGTAACAAAAAGAACTTTTTCATCAACTTGATACATGACTGCATATCTGACATATAAGCAGTGTTTCTACCATGTGCTAAATTCAAGATGTTTTAAAATACCTCCAATACAATAGTACACAAATGGTGAATTTATTTTAAAAACACAATTTTCCATGGTAAAAAACTTATACCTTGTTGATCCATCTTTGTTTCTATCTTTTATAAGCACTCAAAGTTTCAACCATACTTGTAAACATACGTATATTTTAATGTTACAAGTATAGTCATTCTTATCTTGGTGATCTGTTGTGCATGGTCACTCTCAATGAGAGGATGTACAGTCCTCCTCATCTGCAGGAACCTCACCTTAAGAGTGCCACAACCTCCCAGGGCCCCTCCATAAGATTTTACCACCCTCATGGTAAAGAATTTTTCCTAATCCCTGGTCAGAATTTCCCATCCTCTGTCTTCTGCCAGTTGCCTCTTTCCTGCCCTTGTGCACCTCTGAGAAAAACCTGGCTCTGTCGTCTTCTTCGTAGCCTCTTACAAAGTATTTTTAGACAGCAATCAATCCCCTTGCCCTCTTGGCCTTTTCAAGGCTCTCCTCACATGCTATCTGCTCCAGCCTCCATGGGATTAGCGCCAGTAGGTTAATGCCTTTCTTGTACTATAGGAAATACAGTAATTAAATTAATACTTTTCATTTATAACATTCATTTTTGTTCATATACTTACTGACAGTATAACACTTTTAACTTGTTCTACAGCTGTAACCTCTTCTTGAGTTTTATCCTGTTTAGTTTAGTTGCATGAGCTCTTACTGCAGCTTTCAGTTTCCCTCCTCTGAAATCCAAACTTCTACTTGCATTGCCAGTTCTTCAGTTACCTCTGTTGCTACTAACCAGACAGCCTATGTTTCTGCACATTATAGGCTTTTCAAGAGAAAAAAAATAGTTGTTTTTGTTGTTGTTTTTTTTTTTTTTAAATTTTGCAAAATCTTGTTCTGCTTCCTGGATACATCTGCAAGAAGCTGGAGCTCTGAAGAAATGAATAACACACTGGCCTTGGACCAAGAAAGTTTAGTAAGGAGAATACTTCTAAAGAAGATCCGGGATTTGAAAATTAAGAGAGTAGCAGAGCTCTTCTGAGTTTGCCTCTGCAAAACTTCTGATAGCATTTGGTTCTGCAATATTCCGGTATGGAGTGCTCCTGAGTTTCCTCTGCAGTCAATGAGAACAGAGGATATTCAGGACTTAGCAGAAAGTATTCTGCCTTTTGGAGGATCGAGCTCTTGCAGAACTCCCTGCCAGTTAGGAATACGACCTCTTCAGGTACTTAAAATTATTTAATTAGCATTACAAATGTTAGAAAGAACACAGTTGACAAATTGTTCTAGCAAAGGTAATGGAGTGGTAATTGCAGGTGTCACAGAATTTAGTACAAAAGATGGTGTTTCCAAAATTTTTTTTTTAAGTGTTTTAAAAGGCCATATAAAGAAGCGAAGCAAGCAAGCTATCAGACAGTGGGTTTTTTTTCCCCTCAGTGGTTTTTGTGGACTAAGAATAGAGGGAACACGTAGCAAGCATCTTGCTATTAAATTTGCCCATGTCAAATAGTGCAGCTGCATGTAGTGTGCAAGAACATCTGTAGAATCATGACATATGCAGAATCCCCCACACTAAGTGCGTGACATTATACTGAAAACAATTCAGTTGTAAAGGCAATTTAAATCCATTTCATATAATCTTTCTCCACCTTCTTATCCTCCTTCTCTTTTCAATTACATTAACTAAAGGATTCTGTCACTCCTTCGTGGCATCAGTAAAAATCACAATATAAAAGTGACTAAGCATTTCAGGATTGTCCCCTTCTTTCATTAACAGCTGGAATGCAAGTATGTCTTTCCTGAAGAAACAGAAAGTTTAAGAAAGAATAACCAGCAGCAGAAGTGCACTAGACACCAGCGCTTACTCCAAGTGGAACTTGATGCAGTTTGCAGATGCAATTTCACTCTTCAGGAATCAAGGACTCATCTTCTGTCTCTGTATCTTGTGCGGTTGTTCAGTTCAAAGTGAGCAGTAGGCTTGCTACCAGTCTTCAGGCATTCTACCAGGCATTCTTTGTGTAGAAGGGAGGGCTGGGGGAGCAGTTCACATTGACTATAACTGCGTACCCTCTGTGATATACACTGACCCTGAAGTGGCCTGGGTTGGTAAATCAGAAGAACGGCTGAAAGAAGAGGGTATAGAATACAAAATTGGGAAATTTCCATTTGCTGCGAACAACAGAGCAAAGACAAATGCTAACACAGATGGCATGGTGAAGATACTTAGTCAAAAATCAACAGACAGGATGTTGGGTGCTCACATTTTAGGCACAGGTGCTGGTGAAATGTTTAACGAAGCTGCTCTTGCTATGGAATACAGAGTGTCTTGTGAAGATGTAGCCAGAGTTTGCCATGCCCATCCAACACTGTCAGAACTTACTTAAGCATCTTTTGGCAAAGCTATCAACTTCTAAAATGAAAGAGCAGAGCTTTGTATGTGTATAGTACTTCTCTGAAAATGGACTGTGGGCCTTTATGGAAGGATTTTAGGACTGAGTTAAATGAATATCTTCATTTTAAACATCAAATATTTAAACAAGTAGAGTTTGGAACAAGTGGTATTATCCAATCTCTGTAAATTAAATACTTAAAATTGCATGTTTATTTACATGATGAATGTTGCAGAAAAACAGCCTGACAGAACTCTTCTCTTTTTTCAAAACCAAACATTTTGCTGCTGCATGGGATTATCAGGTGTGCTGGTCAAAACTCTGAATAAGTGTCTGGCATATCTTGTGTTTTCTTATTTGTGCTGGGTCCTGCACTTGGGTCGCAACAACCCCATGCAATGCAACAGGCTTGGGGAANATGTAAATGACTGCACAAAGTACAGTGATATGGAAAAATATGTCCAAAATGTATAGATTTCTAAAGTAAGGGGAATCTTCTTGCCTGGGATTTTGTGAGTTTCCCCAGCTTACCATTCAAATGCAGCTATTGTGGAAATCGGTAAAGGTTCCTGTAAGCTCCACATGGTCACCAAGGACTGTGCTTTTTTTCAAAATCCTTGAAGGCTTTTCTTTTCCTTAAAATGATTTTAACAAAATGTTCACTTCCTTCTTCTAAATATTCTACAGTTTTCTCTCTGAAATAGTTTATTTTCAATCTTTAGATTTATTGAATTAAAACATTTTATAATGGCAACGCAAACACCGATTTCTATGTAAGTCTGAGGTTGTCTGAAGACTTTGTGATGATCATACCATGACAAGGCAAACACATGTGTGCTATTAATGCCTGGATCGTCATTAACTTGTTTCTTTGGAAACATCTTGCTTTCAGTCGTTAGGACAACTCAGGCATGATAACTCCATGAAGCTCCAAGAACACTTCCACATCCTTTACACAGACTGCAGGGCAAGCCTGAAGCTAGAAGAGTCAGCCAGATGGGTCATAATTTTCGACTCTGTGCCCATTAAATTCCTGCAGCCTAACTGCAAAAACACAACCCTTGCAAGAGATTTCCTTAATGATTTTATTGATAGCATACATTTTGAGTCTACTGACTTGCTGATACTCTTTGGTCAAGTCCTTTGAACTCTGCTTCATTCGCCATCTGAACAAAGCTTTGTTTTCCTATTTCAGAGAGACATACTGTGCGTAAATGCGGTGTTTTTTAAAGTACTCTGATGATGGAAAAGATATGCAAATACAGCTGATATCACCTGACACATTTGCTTACTGTTAAGGGTATATTTATCTCTTAATTAAATTAGATATGATTTAATAATGCAATGGTTTTTAACATCCACTTCCCGGTTTGCATGTTCAGTAACTGCTTGCACAAGGTACATAATCATGTGCATCACCATAGAAGAAAGGAATATCATACGCCCCCCCCAAAGCAGTTATGGAGTTGGAAAATGCTTTTATTAACTTTTCAGTATCCCTGACTTTCATGTGGAGAAGCGCACAGGGAGTGGCCAGATGTTGCTGAAGTCAACTGTGGCCACTCCGAGCTAGGAATGAGTGTCTGAGTGATGCATCCTGCTCACTAATCCTTCCGCTGCTGGTGCTTGTGTTTTAGCTGGTCTCTTAGGTAAATGGTACAACTGATGCAAACAGCTCAATGTAATCCTGGGCTCCAGTTAATAATATAAATAATGATACATTTTTCAACAAGTTAGCGCTATAAGGAGTTGTGGAAAAATGTACCAGAGAAGGCTACATTTATATGGTATGTAAAATGGAACAGTAAAATTTCCCTCTTGAAGCTTTTGCTTTAAACAAATTAAAGAGTTTTATGTGATTTAAAAAGTTGTATTTTTCTCATGATGGAGACACAGTGATTCTTGGAGAGTAGACACATACACATGGATGCATTCACCATGGATGAGTGATCTGAAAAATACAGATTATGAAATAAATACAATTCTAAAAAATAAACATATTTGTTTTAAACCCGAAGGAGCCAAAGTCAGCATCAAATTTATTATTATTGTAGCTTATGTAATTCTTTTAGTTGTTTGTCTTCATTTCTATTTCTGCTGCTGAGACTTGTTTACAGCTTCTCAGCCAGAAGAATATCCCGAAGGAAATTAGTCAGTGGCCAAAAAGAGTATCAGTAATTCATCCTAAAGCCCTGTCAACTTAATTTTAAATTAACTTTTCTGCTTTAGGAGTTCAGGCTGAAGTGGTAAGTTTGCAAATCCATAAATCAAACCACATTAATAAAGGAAATACATATCTCTTTTTCAAATATTTTATTTTCCTAAAACTTCACTGTAAGCATTGTAATTAAATCTTCAATTACTAGAAGTAGGAGGAAAAATGTAAAATTGTGAGCTGTATTCTGTACATCATAGGAAGGTTTTAAATGGAAAAGCTAGCTAACTATTGCCTATTCAACCCTAATAAACGCGCACTGAACATTCAGATTTATGACTGACAATTTCCTACAATTATTTCTGGGAGGAGCCATATACAGGCCATGTCTGCCTCCTTCACTGGAGAAAAATTTTGGGGTCCTAATCCCCAGTTGGTGGAGCTAGCTGTTGAGCAGAAATACCAGGATGGCACCCAAAGTGTTGCATCTCAAAACATTCCCAAACTCAGATCATACCCGCACTGTATCATGTGAACACGGATGTGTTGTGCCATCTGCATGTGGAGGTTTTTAAAGGCTTCACTGCGCTCTGATGAAGCTGCTGTTTAATTTACAGTTATTAACACTCGTATTTTGGCATTCAGGCAGGGAAGCTGTGTGCTGCTGAAGATACCGAAAAGCCAACAAAAAGTAACAAGTATGTGTAGGACCTTGAACCTTAGTGAAAGCTCTACTGGATGCTGGTGCTCCACTAGGAGTTCTTTTGTCAATGGTAGCATGAAATGGTACCTTGAAAACGGTACCTATCTTTACTGTGCCATTTGATTCGTTTAACTGCACGCAGCAGTTTGTCAGCCTGCCACCGTCTCTGCCCAAGGCAGCTCATCCCTGGAGGCAATGCCCTGCAGGCAGCGGACTGGGTGCCCTTCGCTTTGCCTTGCCTGCAGAGCCTGTGATGCAAAAGGCCTAGGGCCAGGAGAAGGAATTCGTTTTGCATTGCTTCAAATACCTTAGAATTTGATGGTTTCAGGCGTGGGGTTTTGCTGAAATTGGTTCTCATGATGAAGGTCATTTATGAATTCAGAAGCTGAAGCCATGCTGGTGTTCTGGTGTCCTCCGAAGCCTCGTTCTGCACAAGTCTTGGATGCCTGTCATGGGTATATAAACGTCTTTGTGTCTACAGTTCAGCTGTGTGTATCTACTGTCTATAAGCAGATTTAACAGCTTCAAAATGGAAAGCAGATTTGCATACAAGCATTATTTGTAGGCTAATGAATGGTATCAGGGAACACGGAGATAATTCTGTTCCTAGCTGTGTTGTGACTCCAGAGGCATCTCCTGGGTTGTAGCAAAGTTTTTCTAGACTTATAATAGCAGAAATGAGTTTAGCTTGTGTGTTTCTCTGAGCGCAGTGAGGAGCATGTGCGTGTATTTGTGTATCAGGCTCAGCCTACTGAGGCCAGTAAAAGGTATGCTGTGCTCTGAGGGCTCTGGCACGTGCCAGCGCTGTCCCGGGGGCCTGTGACAGATGAGACTAATGCAGACACTCAGGAGATGTCCTCAGTCCAGGCTTTCCAAATGTTCCCAAGCTGGCCTCATGCAACCCAAGTAACAGTGAAGCTGATGCAAGTTCTTTAGGTCTAAAAGTCCCATATAGAGAGCAGATTTGGAAGTTTTCTGTGGAGAATCAATGAATAATCTGGTGAAACCTATGTCTCTGAGTGCAAGAACAGCAGCCTGGCAGTCAGTGTGAGTGTAGTCCCAGTTCTGCTTTTCTGCATACTGGGGAAAAAACCCACAGAATTCATTGTCCCAGGAGTCAGCATATTGCCACAGAAGGAGCGAAGGGTCAGCATGCACTCAGACTCAGAACTGCAACCAACATTTACGGAATAGCAGTCACTTTTTGAGTCTCAGCACACTATGGAAATCCTTTAATCAAATGCTCCTGGCGGAGCAAGAAATTAAAGATGCTCTTCCACCTTAGGCTGGTGCATACCACTAGATCAATATTTAGCATAAAGAGCTTTCTGCTTGTCAATGCAGTCTGGAGGTGGCAGTCGGGGGGGGGACGACATGACACACTCATAACAAGCAAAGCCTACAGGCAACATGTAAGGTAACATGAGAAAATGAAGGTAGAAATAAAGAAGAGGTAGAAGGCAAAGTACTGAGTGGGGCACTGTGATGGCTGAATTCAAAGGCATTTTGCTTCTCAGCTTGAACTTTTTAATTAAGGAATTTCACAGTAATTTTGACTAAGCTTAAAGAGTAATAATTTTGGTGCTGTGGCTCACTAAATACTTTCTTGCAGTCTAACTAAGCAGCAAAGATTGGAGCTGAAGGAATTCAGTGCCTGAGCAGCACTTTCTCTCCAGCCTGCGCTGTAGGTAAGTGCTGTCCTGTGGCAACCTTCTTGGGGTCAAGTGATTTAGAGAGCTTAGACAAGACAGGTAACGTAATAGGCTGGGGCATAGAATCCCTATATGGTCAGACACAATCCTGAGTAGCAGAGGCTGTGAGGAAATATTTTCTGTCATTTACTAGAGGGGCAGGGGAGGGAAGGGAGGACGCCTGGTAGCTGTAGGAGGGGCAGTAGGTACAGCTAAACTAGAAGGAGGGGAAGGGCTCAGGAATATAATGAGGAGGTGGGGGAAATGACACTGGAATAAAAGGGTGAGTGAGTATATGAGATACCCACTCATCCTGGCCTTCCTCTGTTCAAAGCACTCCCTCAAAGGGTGGGTACAAGACTTGAATAGAGGGGATGGATGTCAAAATATTTCCATAAGGAATATAGTGTGATAAATCATAGAAAAAGGGCAGAATGGAGGCAAGGAGCAAACGGTAGAAGAATTATTTTTATTCTAAGTGAATGATTATGTCTCCTGGGTGATTACACATCAGGATGGTGGTGTGTTGGGGAGGACTATTCAGCTAGATAGAAAGGACTGCTCAAATTGCAATTATTGAACTATAGTGCACACAAGGGTGTAAATAAGGTAAGAAAGGGTCAAATAGACAAGTAAAAATCCATCTAGAGTTAACGTGTCCAGGGCAATCCTCGGGAGTTAAGATAACTATCATACAGGTGTAGGATGACAGCTTTCGGAGGAGGATACTTTGAATACTTGCAGAACATAATCAGAGAGATAGCTGAGGGAGAAAACAACAGACTATTAAAAAAATACTTTGAACATAAACAACTTGCAAGTACTGGGTCAAATACAAGAGCGATCACTTCTTCCAAGTTGTCTACCAAAACAGGGCCTCCAGCAAGAAATACCTGCTGTATAACACACACCTATAAGAATCATACCAGCATAGGGCTGGCGAAAGACAAGGGATACCGTGCCGGTATACTGTATCCCAGTCATTATACTTCCATGAGCTTAAAGTAGGAAAACGTTTTAGCAGAGTTGTTACAGTTCCTGGGGTGTTAAGAAAACACCTTGTGCAACATCAGGAGTTTAGAAAAAAATAGTTGCCATGTTTCCTCGATAGCTCAGCAGCTGTTTTTACTCTCACTAGTACTTGTAGCTGCCAACTAGCTCTTTCCCTTTTTGACTCAAATAGATAACTTTTAAATCTGAACCAGGCTTAACTTTTATCTATTTGATCCCTGCGGCTGAGGGTTGATCGATATGCCAATGATGACTACATATGTAGGACCAGTGGCTTTTTGTGTGGCCATGGTATTGCTAGGCACGGCCATCACTTCTCTATTTAGCAATTGTTGTATCATCCCTCTGCACAGTGACTGGATCAAGACCTTTTGTTCCTGGAATGGGAACCTGGAATAATAAAGGTGAAGTTTTAAATTCCTGGTTACAAAAGCTGGTATGTCTCAGCATTTACTCACTTTTTTTTTTTTTT
>VZTL01020962.1:0-53551 GCA_013400535.1 Scopus umbretta
TTTTTTTTTTTTTTTTGCAGGGGCTTGGGAGTGCCTGAAAGACAGTCTGAAACCGTGCTGTAGACTTCATCCATCTCATTCCCAATACCGCAGTGGAGGAATAAATGTAAAACATTGATACGAAAAAAAATAATTAATATTCCTGAAACAGCTCCTGGTTTATCAGAAACAAAATCTCATGCTGTTTTCCCAACACTTCTACCTAAATAAGGAAACATGCAGAGCTGTGTTTTTTCTGGGCTGGCTGTAATTTGCAGTATGATTGAGTAGTCTGAAAGTCAACAGCCCCAGTTTGCTCCTGCACCCCACGGTCCTGAGACAAGGCTGTGGGAAAACAGTTTTCTGGAGCTGACAAACAAAACCGAATGCTAAGCAACAAAGTACGTGTCTCCGCGTGGCATGAGAAGCAGCCTAACAGTCCATTTGTATCCCAGTTGTCCCCAAAGCCCTGTTTCCAGACCATGGCTTTCCAGGCTTTGCATAGTTGTGATGGTCTAGTGAATGTCCATCCCCAGAACAGATTTCCTCATGTCTCCAAAACCACAGCTTGGCCTTTGCCCAGCTTTCTCACCTCTTTTCTCCCAGAAACTGCTTACCTCCATCATCACAGAACTCCATTTTCCCCCGTTTTCTCCCTTCTGTCTTGGTTGGTTTGCCTTTTCTTTTTTTTCCTACAGATGATTTGGGAGACACACCACCTCCAGGCTGTAATTCCTAACCTGCTTCAGTGATTTTCTCAAACTGCAGGTGGTAGCCATGCAGTTGAATTTCCCCATCACACCGAGCACCCCAGGAGCCTGGGGCCATCCAAGCAGCTTGGGCTGGCAACCGTGCCTTGCAGGAGCACGAGGCCCCATGGCACAGGTCCACAGGGACATGCCACCGGGGTGGAGGGTGTGTGGGACCAGGAGGCTGGGCACAGCTGACGGAGCACGTGAAGGTGATGGAAGGGCACGGCCAGGATTAGGCGCATTCCCTCCGTCCACTGCCCCGTTTGTGCAGCCCTCCTCGGGTTACTGGGGGGAGCAGCCATGGTGGGTCAGCCCGAGCATCCCTGGCTGAGTGGATTGCTCTGGATGCAGGGAAAGGTAAGCGACGTGACTAATGGGGCAGATTTCCCTGGGTGGATCCGTTCTGATAAAACATTTGGCATGACAAGACAGGACAGAAAACGTCACAACCGGGCAGACAAGGAGCACAACACACACCTCTCCTTTTGCACACCACCAGAGTCACTGTGCTGATCCATTTGGGTCTACAGTTAGGGCTAAAACTGTGTTTTTCAGAGAAAGCGGTGTCTTATGAGAGCTGAATCACCATCTCCCCTATCTATGGTAATTGAGACCTAGCTGTAACCTAGGTAATATTCAGAGAGGAGATATGGGCAGATGGAAAGATGAACCAGGGTGATACGGTCCTGAAATCTGTATTTTTTTCTTAATAAATATTACATTTCCTCTCCCCACATATACATTTATTCCCTTAGACTATGCTTTTTTCTAAGCAGTGCTGCTAAGAAACAAATGGTTCATCATGTGTATATATATGGTTCATCGTATTTTATACATGAAGCATAAATGCCATTGTCAGGCAGAGAAGAAAAGATGCTAATGGGGTTAAATGTCCTGTCAACCAAACCTTGGATCCTGTGCACAATGCTGGGAGGTCCCATTGCCCCATGGCCCTTGTATGGGGGCTTTTGAGGCTTTTTGCAGGCATAAATGAACCCTCTGCTACCTTGTTGTCTCTGTCTTGGTCTGAAGTACCACCAGGAGAGGGTTCCCAGCCTTTGCCCTGAGGATCGGTCACACATGCTGCCCAGTCTCACTGTGCCTGGAGAATGTGCTTGGATTTCTCATTGATGCTAAATTTGCACATGACGGCATCTGCAGGAAATGCTTTCCACCATTCCCAGTTGGCCGGGAGACCCTATCTGTCTTGGCCAGGTTAGGCACGCTGTGTCAGCGCTCCCTGGCACTAGGGAAACGTGACAGCCCTGAGCAGGGTACGGGCAGCGCTTGGGGAACACCAGCCAGCCCAGCCCAGGAGGATGCATCTCATCGGCAACGCGAGTCCCTCACACTGCCTTCCCAGGGGCTGCCGAATGAAGTTCAAGGTCTCGGTGGCTAGGATGCACTGCTCAGCAGCTTAGTTCAGGTCTCCAAGACAGATTATAGCAGAGGGCAGCTCCTCTCTCCGAGCTAAGCTGAACTCTCCTCTTGAAGGCAAAGCTCCCTTGTGCTGGAGAACCAGAACATCCCAGGGCAACCCTGGGAAGTACAGGCCAATATTCCCTGGGTGACAGCTTCAAACAGCCTTCCCTGCTCCGAAAGTGTGTATAAGAAGTCCTAGTATAATAAAACACTAGAATCCATGCAAAATTCTCCTTTCTTGCAGGAAAAGTGTGCACAAGGAAAGGTTGTAGATC
This sequence comes from Scopus umbretta, assembly GCA_013400535.1. NCBI lineage: Eukaryota > Metazoa > Chordata > Aves > Pelecaniformes > Scopidae > Scopus > Scopus umbretta. Next base: position 2,429 of record VZTL01020962.1, read on the forward strand.
AATCAATACAGATGGAAGAACACAGAGAAGGTTTTGACCCACAAGTCCCAGACGTCGTCTGCTTTTTCTCTTTCTCTCAGTAGATCTAAGAAAAGGTATTACCTCTCCTGACAAGATTTGCTTCCCTTCCATCCAACAACCACACCACCATGATGGTGACAGCAGGAATAAGCCACATCTGACACTCAGCACACCATTTCCACACTCCCAGAAGGTGCTCAGATATCCGAGTGAGGAATACGGTACAAAAAGCTTATGGCAGACCAGGTTGCCATTTGAAAGAGCTATACTGCTGCTTTCTTTAACTGTGTCTCATTCCTATTTCTCACATCCCTTTGCATCACCTCAAGCAATTTGCCTGTGCTCTGTACTTTTTGCCACTCTTAAATGTTTGCAGGCTGTTCCCTTGCTCAGTGTTTGCTCAAACTACAAGTAGTTAAACCTTGCAAATGTTCCCCATAAACACATCCTTCCTCAGGCCCCTTATCCTTTATATCACTCAACACTGGTTTCTTGGAGTCAGTCTGACACTGATGTATGAAGGATTTGATTTTGCTTTCCTTTTACATCTGGCTAGTACAAGAATAATCCCACTGGAGCCATTGGAATCGTTCTAAGTAAGAAAAAAACCTGATCAAGCCAACAGACTCATCTGTGCAGCAACTATTCAGTCCAGGTAGTCTGAGCTGAAGACTCTGAATATGCATCCCCAGATCCAAATATCTCATCTGGGGAGGTGACCACAGTTTTGAAGCCTAACTCTCCTCTCACTGCTCCCTCACATCATCCTCCTGTGCAAGGAAGTTTGTCTGTATACATTGATGCTGGGTTTAGCAAACAGATGTAGCAAACATGAAAGGAGAGGTGCAAAAAATAACCAGGAAAAAAGAAAGCCCAAGAACAACAGACAGAGTGAAAAACAGAATGTCAAGTATTAATTGCTGCACAGACGTGAGGAATGTTAAGGGAAACTGTTTGGGGATTTATGTTCAAAAAAATAAGACAACTTCCCAAACTATTTCCTTTCAAATCTCTCAGCATTTTCCATGAATTCCATGTGCATGTGTGGTGCTCTCTGATAACATACAAATCTGCATGCATAAACTGTTTTGAAATGTTTGTACAGTTTCATCCAAAAATATGACTATATGTTTGTGTTTTAATTGTCAGCAATAGGATATTAGGCAATAGCCACATGCATCATGTCAGGGGCACTGGCTAAGTTTAGGTGGTACTAACACAACCTCCCCCTTTCTGGCTGGATCTCCATAACGAAGAGAAACCAGATTATCCAAAGAAAGAACCTGTAATCAAGCAGGGTGCAAGCGAGAGCACAGCTCCTGCTCTCAGTGACCGGGGTGCTGGTCCAGACAAACCCACTGAACCCAATAAAGACATTCCAGATTCGTAGGGGTGTAACCGGGAGCAGAAATGTGCTGATTTCCAGGTCAGGCATCAGAGTTTTTGCAACTCTCTGGAAGAAAAATAAAGCCTTTTGGGGGGGTGGGAGGGAATGACACTTTGCTTCAATCAGTGTTGTTTGAAATGTCTTTCATTTATTAACATTCTTGCTGAAGCCGAACATTAGTTCCACTTTATAAGGAATATAATGCAGCTGCATTTTCTGGATGGGAACACCACCAAAAATATGTTAACTATATAGTCAACAGCTATTCCTTGTTTACTGTTATGTGTAAAACCATACGGAAACAATCCTTGTAGGAAATCTCTTTTCTTTTTCTCTATCTGTATGTAAATAAAAAGAATAGGAGAGGCTGGAATGGGATGCTGGCCAAGAAATGGGGTGTGAGGACTTTGCTGCCCTCTCCTCAGCGAGCAGCAGGATCGGGTCAGCCATCAGTGGGTGAGGATTTGTCTCCCGAGTGTGGCAGAGGGAGCTCAGCACTACGCTGTGGCTTTGCAGAGGAGTGCTGGGTGCTGGGGAGCCTCTTGCTCCGTTCTGCCTGGACTGGCAGGAGCTTTGTTTTGCCCAGGGTTTCCTGAGAAACTCTCCTTGGTTCCCTCAAGTGCAGATCCAGCCAGGTCAGGCTACTCTGGTACAGCAATAGGGTTTGCAGGGAAGATGCATCCATTGCCTCAATGCCTTCCCTCTCAGACATTTCTCTTGGAGATGCATTTTTCCTGAAGCAAATCCCACGGGCAGGGTGCTGGCTTGTGCACAGCTCTCAGCCCATGCAGCCATCACTCCACGATGGGTCAGCCTTGGCATTACTTGTGCTGGGAGATGAGCTGCCCGAGGAAATTGGCTGGCTCCAGAGATGGGTTCCCATGGGCACACGGCATGGGGGCTGCAAGGAGGGAGGTAGCTCTGGAGAGGCTTCTTCCGAGATCAGGGGGGACCTCTCCAACCTCCAGTTGCTCAAGAGTTCATCAAACTCTCCTTGTCCTGGTGCCACGCGCATGGCTTCATCCAGCCGCGGGCACAAGGCAAGGCTGGGGGGGAGGACACTCACACAAGATGGACAAATCTTGATGGACCTGAGTAGCACTGCCCACTTGCCCACAGCCCAGGGAAGATGGCTACAAAATCCACCAGGATGTGACACACCAGAGACTACGGGGCAGAGCCTCCATCCCACCCTCCCCAGGCACAGGCAGGGTTAAATATTAACCACACCAGGTCTGCTTAGGCCGGGGGCCCTTCGAGACAGCCCCTTTGGCTGGGCAGCTGCCCCCACAGCCATCCCCCCATGAAGGGAAGAGCAGAGAGCGCGCTAAGGAGTCCTGGAAATATGCAAGGAGCTGCCAAACACTTTTATCTTTAGACGAAGATAAATCTGTTGCTTACTTAACCCAGCCTTTACAAAACTCACACCTTCAGGTTTCCAAAATAACAGGAGCAGAGTAGGGCTGGCTGGTGTCCTGGTGAGCAGCAGATGTATACAGGGCAGCTAGAAGGTGACAACCTATCTCCCCAGAAAAACAGCTGGAGAGTAAATCATATATCGTAGAAATAAATAAGAACTTTACCTCCATGGGCCAGAGAACTTATCTTCTCATGTTTCTGTAAAGTGCAGGTGTCTGTTTACTTAAGAGAGTGATTAAGATATAACGTTAATAATGAAGAACAAAAAAAATCTGCTACTCAGAAAGAATAATGAGGAAAATAAAAATCTTGCAATGCAAGGCAGATGTAATGCGATAGTGAAAGAGCAGAAATGTGCCATAAATACATAAAAGGGTGTCCTCGGCTGTCGCATGGTTTGTAACCCAAGGCCAGAGGGAGGAAAGATGCCGGCGATGCAAGGTGTAGCCCCTGCCACAGCGCTGGCTCTGAGCCCCAGGGTCTGCTCACCGAGGTGCTTTTGTTCGTGTTGTACATGACAGTGAGTTCAAACAGATGAATGTCATCCCAGGGTTTTGGTGTGGCACCGAGCGACAACTGTGCATTTGGGACCTGCCTCCTCTAAGAGGTCCCGCGGCCAACTGACCAGGCACTACCCATTTACCAGGGCTTTTGTCAAACCTCCGGCTTCCTGCAAAAACGAGCTCGACTCCACTCTCATTTTCAGGTCATTTGCTTAGTTTCTGTAGGGATAGGTGCAGCAAAACCATTGCAAACACTGACTGGGAATAGCAACTCCCTTTTTAGCTATAAAACTCATCAATCCCAGTAAATACTATTTTTTTTTTAATACTGGAGTTATTATCTGACAAGGATATAGCCCCTTCCTCTGCCACCCGTGACCCAGGCTGAACCTGTTTGGCCTGTGTTATTGTGCTAGTGTAATTCAGTGGAAAAGAGATTGGATTAAACAGGCAGCTCTGGAGGAGTAAATAAAAGGAACATGCTTTAAAGAGTAAATAGACAAGTCTGGGTATAATGGAATAACTCCTGGCCGTGCTAAATCAAAGAGAAAATAATGCCCTCACTAAAATCTGAATACGGATGTTTGTCTCTGCAAGAACGAGCCCAACAAAACCCAGAGGGGAGCAGACGATGCTCAGGGGGTGTCCACAAATCCACAATGGAAACAGTACCAAAAAAAAAGGAAAGTATAAAAGAAAAAAAACTGAGGCAAGACCTCTGTAACAGCCAGGCTTGCACTGGGGAAGAAGCTCAATTTCTGAATGATCTGCGCATGTTTCCTAAGAGGAGTGCAGAGAAAGCCGGGTTACCTCTGGGTAATTCCTCACTGATTCCAGACCAAATCTGTTTAGCAGCAGAAATATTTTTTTTTCCCTCCCTGCCAGCCCTGCAGTTCAACCTGGACTGGCGGGTCAAGTCCTCGGCTTCACCTCCCATTTTCCTTTTATGCTGCTCCAGCAAAACGAAGAGCATGTTTGAAGGCAGTAATGGGATTTTCTTAGCATGGGGAATCCTACAAGAGTAGCCAGCAGTTGCCGACCTGGCCAGCAACACGATGTCCCGGAGCAGGAGAGGGCTGGGAGGGTGTGATGCTCCCTGGCAGCCTCAGCATGCAGATTGCCACTTTGGGAATGGTTAGCTGATCGCATAAATCAGCCCAGCTGTAAAGCCAAGTGTTCTGTATTCCTCCACAGGCTGTTTTACCCCCTGCAAAAAGTTAAGAAGCAAATGACACAAATCTCACGGCATTTCCCCCCCTGCTCACCAGTGGTTTGCACCCCCAGGAGTCCTGCAAAAGAAATAGGGCACCCACCTCTCTGGGACCAAAGCAAGAAACAAAGTTTTTCTGCAAGCCCAGGCGCTGATTCTGGTTGTGTTCATACCTGTATAAACCAAGGCAGATCCTGGTCTGTCTCCATCCCTCTGCTGGGTTGGCCTGCAGAGAGTAGGGGAAAAGACTTTAACGTCAACTCTCATCTGAATATATAAGCAGTAAATATCCAAGTGGTGTAAAGCATATGTGGAGTTGCTTTTCAGAGCTGCGATCCTCATTTTCATGCAGTGGCATCAGAAAAAGTACATGGTGAATGACTTGGGGACATTTGTTTCACATCAGCTGCAGAGGAAATTCTCTGCACTTGCAAGGTGTGAGAGTCCTTCCCATAGGAAAATGGGGCAGTGAATCTGGGAGCCAAAAACTAAGTTCTCTTCTTTTCATCATTTCTACAGCGACTGTAGCACCAGAGCTTTGATGAAGAGTCTTGACAATATATAACATTGTTATATGTTGGCTCAGCTTCATGGATGTATTACCTCTTCTCTGCTGACAAGGGAATAGGGACCATCATTTCAGCGGAAAACAGACGTAAAAGTGCAGAAAGACTAAATACATGCAATTTTATACAGTCATTTGCCTAACCAGACCCCAAAGGTCTTCTTCATAAATCATTTGCCAAGATGAAAAGGACAAGAACTTTTGAACATCTTGGGATCCTGATGCAACCATTAATTGAGATACCCAGATTACAGACACAACCACCCCTACTTGAGCATAGCACTTGAAGTGAATAAATGGAGAGAAGGAATTATACATATTGTAAAATTATACAGTGCAAAAGAATTCTTCAAGGAATACCACATCCTGAGCCTTAGACAAGGAAATCCAGGCCAAGCATTGAGCAAAAAATTAATACATTTCAAGGCCAGGCAGAATTATGAGGATGATCAATCTGAATAATCCAAGGTGCATAAACTCAGCCATATTTTCCAATGAAGTGGAGTAAGTGTGAGTCTGTCGTGTAATCCAGCACCGAGGTGCAGGACTTGGGTTGCAGACACTGAAATTATCTGCGTGAAAGGCTCACCAGGGCTTCACTTCAGAAGAGATTCAAAAGCAAAAAGAGAATTAAAACTGCAGGTCAGCATTTCCAAATCACTGACCCTGACTCCAGGTGGGGAGAGTCACGCTGGTTAGTGTGCTCTGGCAGGGCATGCAGCTCTCCAAATCCCAGTGTACAGGGCAGATGGGCATTAGTGGAAGGCAATGGTCCATCAGAGCATTCTGCTTTCACCAGCTAAGGTTTCCTGCCCAGCCTTAGAGCCCCCTCAGAGGCAAGCAGTCCTGGAGTCACTCTTTGCTTACATCCTGGCAAGATTTACTCCCAAAGTGTATTTTCCCAGCAAAGATGAAGGGCACACTCATGTTGACAACATCCCCAAGTAACACAACAAGCTATGCATCATGAGAAGCCCTCTGGAGGGTGCTTCAAGATGAGCTGGTAGAAGTTTGAGCACAGGAAGTAGTACTGCATGGCTTGAAACCTAGGAGGCCAGGAGAGAGCAGCATCCTTCAGCCCAAACACAAAGCTCTTTGGCTGTGAAAAATGGCTTGCAAGAGAATGTAGAACAGGAGGGCATTTGAGCTGGTGTCTACAAGAAGAAAATAAGATGACCCTTCTTTTTGAGTAGAGAAACATTATTGCTAGCACCTATATCCTTGCATAATTACTTTTGCTAAACATAGGCCGATGCTCTTCTGAAGACACAACCCAAGAAGTTTAATATGGCATGTGCAAGAACATCTTAGTCATTAATAGCTACTTCTTGCGCAGCACTCAGAGGTGTGCTGGGGCTAAATAGTTAAAACATGTTTACTGGATCTGAATAAAGCCTTGTGGGTCACTCAGAAGTGACACAAAACTCAAATTGGAGTGGAGGCTAGCCTAGTGCCATTTCTGATAAGTCCCTTTGAAGGCAGAGTTGTGGTTTGTTATATTAACAAACTCCAACAGAGTGGTCCTCCAACAGACCTGGAAATGCGTATTTCATTCTTAGGTTGACTTTGGCCATCTACTAAGGGCTTTTGAGCTTTCCTCTTCTTGATCTTCCCCACCTGCAGTTGAGAATGTTCAAACTGACCTTGCCTCTTTTCATCTGCCTGATGTTGGCACTGAAACTGATACCTTCCTGTATTCAACTCTTGGCAGGTTGGTTTGCTTCTTCTGTTTTTATATTTCCTTCAGAAAGCACAATAAGAAGGTAAGTCACATTTAGCATGGGTACAACCCTGCTAGATAGGGAGTGCAGGTTCTTGAAGGAGAAGCTGTGTTGTTCCCATCACTTTGAGGCCCCTTTGGTGCCACTCTCCACATTGATACTGTGGATTTAATCAAGAGCAAAGGCCACGTTGCACTGTGCAGGGAGGCACATCGTGGCTGCACTGGAGAACAGTTTTCTAGGTGTGCTTCTGTAGAAATCCATCCAGGGCACAGCTGAGTCTCAAACTGGATTTCTAACTGGGATCACTGGGCTCCTGTGCATCAGAACAGTGAACCATGGACTTGGATAAGTTGGACAACATGGTGTTATAGCCCTGACAACACTAGGCGCCAAACTGCTTCAGAGTTAAACACAAACTTGAACGCTGGCATGGTTCCAAAGTTTCTAGGAATAAACCATATACTTTAAAAGTTTAGCTCTGTTTTCCCAATCAAGACGTTCTTAAAACAATCTCAGGTGTGCAAAAGGCAGCTGAATCAACAACTCCTTATTCTGGGAAAACTGGTGAAGACATAAGGAAATTGAGATGCTTGGAATATTATATATGTAATGGTGTAGTGTCTCCAGCCTCACATGCATATTTTCTGCGTAGAGCTAGGGTCATCTCCGGATGCGTCAGGAGACCAGTATAGCCAATACCCCCCAGTCATCAGTTCTTAGGCTCATGTAAGAAGCTGTTTGGTTGCCATATAGATATACACTACTCTCTTCACTCATGCATGTCTAAGAATTTTACTGCTATTCACAAATTAATCTCAGTGAAGTCTCCACTGATCTATGAGTACCTCCATTTGATGGAGAAGCAAGAGGCACTGGCAAGTTTAGTCACGTAGCTGAGCTCCCCCAGTCAGCTGCAGATCTGGAGCCCAGACTCCCAGTCCTTCCTAGTAAAACTTAGTGCTTCATTATGGACACTTTCCATTTCAGAAAAGAGCAATGTAAGGTGTGACAACAAGTCTACCTGCAACGCATATCCTGCAGGAGAGACCTCATGGACCCAGAGCAATGCATCTGAAGGGCTTTCACTGCAGGAGGGTTTGCCACCAAGGACATACCCAAGCTTCAGCACAGAGCATGCATAAGCCAGATGTCAGCCTTTTTCTTCTCACTGCTAGTTCAAATGTCAATCACATGCTGTCTCCTGATTTATAGCAAGTCGTGCCACTACTCTTGTGAGCTGGAAGTGAGAATGCCTGTGTGAAGCCCCAGATGCCACCACAGAGTGGTGTGAAAGTGTCTCTTAACAATCCAGTCCCTGTAAGTGTAGGGCAAGCGGCTGACACCATTACCCCCTAACAAAGGAAGTTTGCACAAAGAGCAGACATGAGCACGTGGGCCCAGGCTGACAAAATACTGGTCAGAGGTGAGCTCAGCCCTGGAATTTGGCTCCAGGTCCAAACTTTTCCAAAGCTCAGGAGCATTTAGGCCTGGAGCTCTTGTTCAGCCTGTTGGAGACAGAAGATCTAATAAAGACATGTCATCTCCTGCTTTGGTTTCTAGTGCCTAATCCTAATACCTACAATGAGCACATGGCACTCCCAACATCTTCCTTTCCTCCTCCCATTGTCCTCACATGTACTCACTGACTTGTTTGGGTTAGTATTGTGTTTAGGAAAGCTTTACAGACACTTCTTAGCTTTGCCAGGAAACTATATCTTCATCCCAGTTTGTCCTGAACATAGTCTAGGAGTCTACATGTTTGTCTATACTACAGGAACTAACCTTTGCTAATCATCCTCCTTCTTGACCTCAACATTAAGACAAAAGAGAAAGGGAGAAATAAATGTTTCCAAGTCTCTCCAAATTGTGGGTAAGTAACAGATGGGTGGCTTATCCCTCTGCTGCTAAAGCCTCCTGGTGGTGCAGAGACATCCATCTGAGCTCCATCTGAGCTCCGTCTGAGGCAGCATGACACCACCTTGCTCCTTACATCTGATGCCATGCAAATTGAACTATACGATTTCCAGAGCCAGGTCAAAAGTCATTGGCGTGATCCCACTGCTGTATCCCGCATACAGTTAAGTCCTTCGAGGCCCAGAAGTGCTAAGGAGCATAAGGAAAGGCAAGTAAGAAGCTCTGCATAGAGCCTTCCAGATCTGCTAAGACAGGTATTGATCATTACTAGAAGGCCCACACTGTTCAGTGCAGACTCCATGCAGGCACTTCTCCATTGTGCTCCCAGTGCATCCCATAGCTACGTCAATTTTTGTCAATATCTGATTATCCCCCCACCCCAATAAAGGAAACATGATTATAGGTTGAAAATGCCAACATTTACTCATTTGCTTACATTCCTTCTTTTCTTATCCATGTCTCCCTCTTAGCTGGTAAGTGCTGCACAGACTCTGTTTTGCCATGTATAGCAGTAGCTTGTGAATAATAAATAACGATGATATGCTTTCAGCCGGAAAATAAAGCCCATATGTGTCCTCAAGTCTCTCTTTTCTCTTGAAGAATTCACGCAAACATTGGTTCCAGAGACTGTTATAATCCTGTTTACTTGTCAATGCTTGGAATGAGCATGTAATTACAGTTCCACTGTAAGATACTTCACATGAAATCTAATGGCAAAGAGCTGCCACGTTATTATAGTCTTCTAAGGTTGGATTATGCCCTGAAACCTAAATTAGTCCCAACAATTTCTTTTCAGAGGAAGATAATTTAATGCAAATGGTATCAAGCACACCAAGAACAAATTTCACCGAGACATGAGACAACACAAGCAAGTAATTTTTATTTCTTTTTAAGCCTTCTTTGCCACAACAGTTTTCTTGGACTTGTATCTTCCAAGACAAGCAAAGGGTTTGTGTTTCAGTAGGGTGAAAAAGTGAAGTGAAAAATATCAGTGGCAATCAAAGAAACCTTAGGAATCAATTCTGTCCTTGGAGACAAACACAAAACCTCTGGGACGCATCTCTTACGGTGATACCCAGTGGTGCAACTTTGGTGTCAAATACTGAGCTAAAAGATGAAGAAAGTTATAGGAGTCTCTGGCCTTTGCTCACTTATTCACCCCAGTGCAGCTACGTCTCTAGGATCTCTTGTTAAACTACTGCCTGTCATACCATCATCACCAACAACATTAATTGGGCCCTGCCTTAAAATAATCCATCCTCAGCACCACAACACTTAGCACTCCTACAGACCTGTTCATACAAGACTTGCAGAAGGCTTTACATGTCCTGACTGCTTAAGCAATACAATGTGCCCAAGAATTTGGTCAGAGGCACAACAGGGGTAGCTATGTTTGCCACAATAAAGCTATACACTTGCCTATGGCCACAGCTGAGGCTCTTCAAGGAGCAGAGGAAGCAATCCAGCTCTTGGCTGCGTTCATTTTCTGCATGCCCAGTCCCATATTTTGTTCTGAGCCTCAGTTTCCCATTTGTAAAAGGAGCTTTGGACTTTCAGTCTTCCCAAGGGCAGAGTGACACCAGCCATGGGACCCCTCTAGAGCAAGTGAGTTATCTACAGCAGTGGAGATTCCTAGGTCTCCTTCACTACCTTTCAGCATGGTTGCCCTTCTTGAGCTGTTCCTTGACTCCTAAAGCTCCTGGCCAGCCCTTTCAGTACAAACATAATGCAGGCAGTTTTCTTACAAGGCGCAGAGGCCACAGCCAGGCTAAGAGTCCACAGGAGTCATGCGAACGCGGGCAGAAAGTCCCCAAAGCTCAGAGGAAGGAGAGCAGAGGAATGTAAGCGCAGGGAGCACCTGGGACCCCGGGCTGCCAGCAAGCCCAGGTGTGCACCGCACAGGCGGGGGGACCGCGACCGTGAGCCGGCGATGACAGCTCAGGGTCCCTAATACATTAGTTCCTGGGGTCTCATGTGCATCTGTTGGAGGGTCGGAGATTTGCCGTGGGCCAAGGGGATAATTAAGCAGGTGGGCTGCTGGCTGTCCAGCACGCCTGCCAAATTCAGGCCTGCTGGAAGTGGGTGTAACCCTATAGAAATGATGCAGGCATATGGATGTATATACAATATCCTCACCCCTGCATGCACACAAATACTTGGGGGATAGAGAAGAGGCGCATGCATGCACTGGCTTGCACACATTTGCAGAAGCACAAGAAGACCCCAGAAAGAGAGATGCATGATCTGCAACCAGAACCGATCACCTGAGAGCCACCATACGTCCCTTGGAAAACATCTGGCAGTTTAGCTCTCCTCTTAGCAACTCTCCACTCTTTTAGGGAGAGCTCGCTAATGGACTGGTTCATACAACGGTTACATTGTGCCATCTTCTGGTTAAAGGCTGTGGACTCCCTCTCTGGGACTCATGCTTAACTCCAGCACAGAAGAAAAGGGTTTTTTTATGCCTTCAAGAAATGAGATCTGGAGATGCCCGGGCAGCTCAGCTGTTGTGGTGTAGCAGCATTACCTGCAGAAATGAACCGCAGGCACAAGGCAGAGTTTGCAAGGATCATGGGGACATAGGAGCTGCCAAACAGAGCCCTGGTCTGCCAAGCCTGCTGTTCTTGCCTCCAGGAAAAACGATGCTTCAGCATATCTCTTCAGCCTGACACTGAGATACCCCTGTATCCATTTGGCCAGCTGTTCGGCTACAAACCACCTGTAGATGATGAGCAAAGCCACAGGAAAGTGAAAAAGAAAGTAGACTCAGCAGGGTCCTTGGAGACAAAACACGTTCATCTCTCTACTAAGAATGATCATAAATATCCATAAATGCATGAGGACACATGTTCAGAACAGCTGCCAATTACTCATCTGGATCATGAATATGGGGAACTGGATGTTCCCAACCCACCCTTTGCTGCAGAAAAATGAAGATACACAACTGCAAAGGGATATGTGATCTTGGAAAGAACTCTTCGTGGAGAAATAACTGGTTTGAATGTTCAAGCCTAGACTTGATGCAAAAAAATTAACTGACAAATCCTCTTGTTTTTCAGAGGCACAGTTTATAATCCAAGTTTTAAAACATGGCCCCTGAAAGCAGAGCAATTTCCATGCCATGTCATGCCCAACTCTCAGCTCACTTGCACCAATGTCGCTCCCTTGATTTCAATAGCAACATTTCTCCACCTACCAGGATCATTTCACAGGAGTAGGTGTGCAGGATGATGGGTTCAAAAGGAGCTAATTAGGCACAGATTAGACAGACAAATTAGAAACAACGACTTCACTAAATACTGGTTAAGCAAACACAGCTTCAGGGAAGATCCACGCTAGGAATCGTTGTCAGCAGTACTAGTGTGAGCTGGATGAATTAGGTGCACAGCAGTCCCCACCAAAAAGCTGGCATCTAATGATGTTGCTACAGGAGGTGGTATGAAAGGATGAAATTTGCTCCTGTTCCAAGAAAGGGGAAATAGCAGCTGCATTTCAGACACCGCGGAGTATGGAACCTGACAAACCGGTGGCTGCAAGCTTTTGCCATCCTAGTAATATTTAATTATTTGGCTGTAATGAGCTCTGCAAGTGTGTTCAGTCTCAAAGTGTCTTTTTATAGTACTCTGAAATTTCAAGTAAATCAGGATTGTTATGAAAGCAGCCTGATGATGTTATACACAGGTATCAGTCAGCACTGAGGTACCATTTTGTTCTTAGCTTAAACTGAAGCATGAGAAGAAGAGACAGAGAGTTGTACAAGACTTGGACTACTTCAACCTAGTCCGCCCACTTATAGTCTGCCTACACTTCCTAACATGTCGGGCATCTCCCTGCACAAGCCTGTCATCAGGAGGAGATATGGGAACATGTCCAGATTTTGAAGTAATTTGGTAGGTCTGTACCCTGGCAGGCGAGCAATCATGAGCTTGGATTGCACACAGCAGTGCCTGATGTCTCTGTGCATTACATGGACAGTGGGATTACGCTTACTGAGAGTAAGCTTACGCGTAGGCTTACATCAGGATCACCAACAGCAGAAGGAGTTTGGACCTGAAGTTGGAGGCTAAGTGGGTTGAAATGAGAACTGAAGCATATAACCATCTCATGGCAAGGCATAAGCTTTGCTGTCATCTGAGCACTGGTGTTATCTAGTCATCTTCCAAGAATGAGTAAGTCCCTCCTTACAGTTACGTCATTGCTTGAGCACGTTAGTAATAAAATATGAAGTGCTTTTCCTGCCTGCGAGCATACCAAATATCTGTTCTCCTTATATATCAGCTTTTAAGCCTCACAGCATTTTTGTTTTGATCATTTCTATGCCTACATTTCTTAGATTGTATAGGCCAAGACACATTTAAATATTCAGTATGGGGTCTTTCAGGGCTGTGGGGCTGTGGGCTTCTGAAAGCAGCAATCTGAACTTGCATTTATTTCACTATTTACTGCAACTTCCAAATTTTCTTTGAACTAATTTTTTCCCCAGATCTGCTTCTGGGTTGCTGTTCATTCATTGCTGCCACAGTTTTCCTCCTCTCCACTCCAGTTTGGCTCTGTCCTCCTCCACTTTTGACATAACAAGCTGACAGTTAAATTAAGGTTTTCTGACAGGTCATCAGCACTGATGAACACACCTGCCCTTGGTGCATCTTGCAGAATCCCAGAACTGGCGGACTTGCTCTCCCTTCCTGGAGGACTACCCCACTTTATCCCCTGTCTCCATTCCCTGCTCTCGTCATGGCAGGATTTTTTGACCCATCCCTCCCTTTGCCCTTTTGCTGCTTCTCACCTGTAATAGTCCAGGATTTCACTGCAGGGGGGTTCCTGCCACCAGACCACCAGACCCCCATTCCCCATCCCTGGCAGTGCTGCCTGCTCTCGGCATTCCTGTGTCCAGAGGGGCCGGCAGCCGGCTCTCACTGCTAGCATTGCAGACGGTGCCCACAGCCCACAGATCTCACTGATGCCCTCTGGGACCAAGAGAAGGAGCAAGTCCCCAGATGACTGGGAACAGGTCTGGTCTTGAAGGCGTGAAATAAGAGTCACCACCACTACTGACCTGCTTGGCACCCTGCTGCGCCCTGGAGAGCTCACCAATAGCCGCAGCACTCCGCTCCTGGATAATATATAGTCTGAGCAAGTGTATTTTTAAACACGTAGTATTTTTATCTAGTTTCTAGCACAGCACAATATCAAATACCCTGCTGAATCCCAAATAAGTTATGGCTGCGCTAGATTCGCTGCATCTACTAAATCAGGAAGACAATTATACATTTGTTTGGCATGATCTATTTTTAATACGCCCATGTTGTTTGCTGGCTATTGGATGCTTTTCTGCCAAATGTTGTTACACAAACTCCTTCAACACAGTGTGAAGTCTGGACACTTCCCCAAAACAGACAACAAGCTAATAACACAGAAGATGCCAAGATCTGATTTTATGGTCTTCTTAAAGACAGGTACCATATTTATTTTCTGTCAGTCTTCAGATGCCTCTGACTTGGAGATTTATTGACTTAATTTTCACTGGCAGGTTTTTTTCTCACTGGTCCTCTCATTTCGTCTGATTCCCATTGACAGCAGAGAGAATTTGGGCTGATCAAGAGGTGGAGGACATGGCCCTGGCTTTTTTCAGCTCCCCTGGGTGCACTTCATCTGTTGATTTATGTGAGAAATAGTTAGTTTGCCTTGGTGGAGAAACAAAAACACCCAAGTGCAAAAAGAAAAGGCGACTGAAGACACAATGGTCATGTCGTTATTGAAATGTGCTTCTCACTTCAGAAATAACAGTCTGCGTTCAAACAAAGTGATAAGTGGGGACAGAGATTAAGCCAAAATAAACCTCCTTATCTTAAAAAAATTCAGCTTCCTAAAGCCAACCTGGATCTGATCTGTGTGAACAACAAGAGAAAGTGCAAGAAAGCTGAGATATTTCTTAAAATAATATTACTGTAGGACCCAACAAAAAGTAAACTCTGCTCATGGGACAAAAGTTATTTACAGTTAGCACTGACACTATGCCCATGAGAGGTCAGATGGAGAGCAGAGCACTAACCCTTCTATGTCTTGCACGTTTAATTTACAAACATAGGCAACGTTCCTGCGGGGAGATACCTTGGCTGGACATCAAACACCAAGTGGTTCTCATTGTCTGTGAACTTCCCTTTAAAAGCAACAGGACTCCTCCCAGCATGTCAGGTTAGAGGCCTTGGGTTAAAAACTATGTATTGGACCTCATGAACTCATGAGGCAAGAAGGGTAATTCCCAGTGCGTGGCACTGAGCAAGGGGCTTCGTTTCAAGCCCTGGCCTTGCAAGAGACTTCTTGGATATCTTTCCCCACCAAACTTACCCTCCTCTTCTACTACCATTCCTTGAGGTTGGACTGAAATAAAAAAAAAAAATCCTGAGTATATTCTTTGTGAAGGGTTATAAATCCCTCTTGGACACTAAGTTAAACCTTCATGTGCTGCAAGCAGGCATTACACAGCAAACAACAGTGTAGGCTCAGTAAGGCCACTGACTGTATGGCAGGAGAGACGTCCCACGCCATGCCTTGAACTCATACCTCCTTAGTCCCCTGATCCAACCCAAGAGAGGTCAACCAGAGGGCTAAGCTGAGTCTTCCCTGCACAGTACAAATCCCTCTGGTATCAGACAGAAATGCATCTGCCCCAACCCCTCTCCCCACCTACAGCACACAGATCAGTCCTTTGTTGGGACATCCCCTCCTCCCTCCTGCCTTGCTGGGAATTGTCACTTAAGATTTGCTTTGCTTGTCTGTTGTGGAGATCTTTGTCTTTTGGTTAACATAACCAAACAGGGGGGAAAAAAAAAAAGAAAAAGGAAGAAAGTGATGTCATGTCATGAAACTCCAGGACCTCTGTGATTTCTGCATGTGAGAAGCCATCCAGTTGCCACCATCAGCCACCACCCTTTGGCCAACCTGACTTTTATTCTTCAGGTGTGCAGCAAACTGGTCCATCCCAGGGTTCTGTCTAATAAATATGCTGAAAACTGAAACGTCCAGCTAGTGGTTCACACAGGCTCTGAAGGACTTTTAGGGTGCCACTATTACGCAACCCCGAGGGAAGGATGTCCCAGATGTGAACCCCCCAGTTGGCCCACCATCCTCTTCCACTCCAGGTTTACAGTGGTGTTAGGTCCATGTGAACGACACTGCGGGTGCACCGTGACACACCTGAAGGAAACATCGGACTGTTTGAGAGATGTTATTATCCACCTGGCACCAGCAGTGGACAAACTGGCATCTCCATATGGTAAATGTAGGGCTACGGATGCCCCCAAAGGGCTGACAGTCCAATGTAGTCCCACAAGAGCCAGGCCCATCACTGAGCTCAGACCAAGAAAAGCCTGTGACTTTGCCAAGTGTTTTGCAGAGGGAGGAGAAGGTCTTCTCCTGGGACACTGTTTCCCAGCAGGGCAAAGGATAAATGACACTTCAGGTGTGCCCACCCTGCCTGGGCACCAGGAGCTGGATCTAACAGTGTTATCCCCCATTAAAGTCCATGTCCAACTGGTATGGGTGCTGGAAGAAATCCAGCCCTGTCATCAAATTGTCCATGAAGGGGAAGGCACTAATGAGGCAGAGCATCTGCTGGGAAAGGCTGTTTCTCCTTTTCTGACCTGCAGAGAGTCTCTCAACACTGTTTCAATCATATGACACACTCGGCAGCAATGCGGCCTGAATTGTTGCTCCTCAGGGGTCTGTCTGCCAAGAAAACTGAGGAATGACTCATGTTGTGGCATTGGGATCGAGGGGAGGGCAGGACCAGGAGGTGACTAATGATTCAAAAGCACAGAGGTTTACTTCCAAGGGAGGACAGGCCAGTCCTATGCATGATGCAGGAAGAGGGCCTTGCAGCACATTGGGATGACGGAGCAGAGCAATGGGTATGTGAACAGTGGAGAAATGCATCCCTGTCCTAAGGCAAACATAGCATTGCCATGAAGAGGCAAGTGATACGCATCTGATCCACCATGGACTGAGGGACTCAGAGGACGCAGATGGTTCAAAGTTGAACCAGATCATTAGAAAATAGATGAGGGCTGTTTGGTGGCAACCTGAAATGGGGTTTGGAGGTTTCTGCTGAATTTCTTCCAAAATCACACGAATGAGTCAGCGGGGACATTCAAGAAAAGGTCCAAGATGGCCCTTCCTCAGTCAGAGGAGGAAAATTTGTTAGACCTGTGTTGTATTCTCTCCCCATGTGCACTGTGATCCATGCAATATCTATGTTCGAGCCACCCAGATCTGCTCTAATGATATTTATGGGAGATGCAATCAATGACCCCTTGAAAGCAGGCTGCACAAGGGGGAGAATACATCCCCTTTACTTCCCCAAATATTTGCTTTACATCCATTACTTTAACCATAACAAACTACCCATTTACGGAGCCCAAGTGGCCCATCTTTTTCACTTCTTGCTGCTTAACAAATTACATGGAAAAAAAGCTGTACCTCCTTTCCCATCCCCTGTCCAAAGGAAAAAGTCAAGCAGGGGGAGATGGAAAACTGTTATAAAACCAGGGGCTCTTTGTTACATCTCTGCTCCTCTGCTTTCTTGCATATCTTTGTCCGTAAAAGTCCCATCCTGCTATACATACTAGCCTCCTCCAACACTGGCTGGGCATCTCGCAGGAGGCAATGGGACCTTGGGAGCCAGGAAGGACCATGTGAATTTTAGGGGAAAACAGGCAAGTTCTGGAGAAATCATAACTAAAGAGGCAGTTTTGCCTTGAAACTAATATAGAATATGTGGCTGTGCTTATGCGACACTTGACACTGCTGAAAGGAGCGTGGAGTGGGAAAATAAAACACCCCCTACCCTTCTGCTTGCTGCCAGCACCAAGCATGTCCAACTGCTAAAACGGCGACAGCTCACCAGCTACAAGGCAGTGGGTGAGGCTGCAGCTCCCTCGTTGCTGGCGGGCATCAGGAAAGGCAAGAGGGGCAGGTTGCCCGGCGGTGCTGGGGACGAGTGGCAGCTGAGCACAGCCCCATCCAGGCACAGGGCTGGCACGCAGAGGTTGAGGCTGGCTCCTGGTGTAACTAAAGCATGGATGGGGTTTGCGTTTGGCGGGGGGTGGAGGGGTTGCTGCGCTGTTGCATCAGGGCCAGCTGCTGAGATGATGTCTGGACCCAGGCACTGATTAGAAATTATCCCAGACAGAGCAAGGCGAGGGCAAGGGGGGAGAAGTGAGTGATGGATTAACCCGTTTCGAGTCACACTCTCCCTATAAAGAGTGGGTTACTTTCTGCTCCGACTCTGAGTTACACTAACAGGCATTGCTGAGTCAGGGCCTGGGCAAGATTTATTTATCTTGAATCCCTTTAAACATTTCAACACCCTGTGGCTGTGCACCCAGTGAGCCTGTGAAACCACATGCCTTGCAGTTCCTACCCTCTCCCTGCTCTTCCCTCCTGGTTGTTTCACTCCCTCCTTGCTGCAAGCCAGATTGTTGAAGATTGTCAAGCAAGCTTGTCAAAATTAAAAATTAAGGCATAGGAGGCATGCGCTTGGCTTTCCTCTGTGCCCATCTGGTAGGGCCCTGATCCTGCCTGGGGATGGTGGGACTTCTCATAAGCACATAATCAGCGCTGAAAGACCCCATGGCCTCTTTTTTTCTTTAAGGTCCAAGGCAATATGGATACCAGGGAGCAGCAGAGCATGGGTTGCTCCCTTGAAATCTTGTTAACTTTGGAGTGCCTCATGCCGCACACAGGGTGAGGCTTCACATGTCTTGGGAGGAGCTCTTATATCTGCAATCTATCACCCGCAAACCCGGCCGAGGAGCCGACACGATACATCCCATTTGTTAACTTCTCTGTCCTGCTGACTAATGAAACACGGCAGGGATGGTTTATGGGCTAGCCCTGAACTGCACAGGAGCCCCAGCGCCCTTGTTCCCATCCAGCACCTTTGCCTAGGCGGTGCACTGAAACTGTTGGGGCTCTCTGCCGGAACAGGGAACTGTTAGTTACATGTAAGCTGCTCCACCAACTTCAGGAGAGTTGTAAAAACGGAAAAGGACAGTAGTTTATCCCAAAGGCTTCCTTGCAAAAAGGAACAGTCAAAGCACACAGATTTGCTCTATTCTTGCACTACTGGATGAATTCTTCTTGCTGTCGAATTTGAGTTGAAGGGCTTGCAGCTCAGCCTTCCAAGCTACTTTCTATTCAAAAAGCATCTTCCCCCCCACTTCCAAAAACACGGCTTTCACCACCCATCAAGGCAAGAATTCCTTGGCAAGTCAGAGGGACACTTCAGGCTCCTTCCTCCCAAACATCCTCAGTACCTTCACTGCATGGCAGACCCTCCTTGCCACACCATCTGGTAAATGCTATGCTTCACTACCTTGCTGTTTCTATCATTACAATATTTTAGCACCATTTCGAAAATTTCATCCAAAGATCTCAAAGTACTTTACAAGATTTAGTTAATTAAGCCACTGAAGTATTATTACATCTCTGTTACGGAAGAGAAAGCCAAGGAAAGATGTTAAATGGCTTGCCAAACGTAATATGAGTCAGTAGCTAAGTTGGGAAAAGAACCCAGGAGTCCTGACTCTTAACCCATGGCTGTAAACCATTTTTCTCTATAAAACAGAAATAAAGCAAGCAGAAGGGTGGCAGCACAGCTTTTCCTTTTACTCAAGCTGCCTTATAATTAGGACAAGAAAAATATTGATTCCTAATCTTAGAACTTGGTACATGTGCTTGAAATGGACTCTGTGGAAGTTTTGGGGGGCTTGCTGCCTTTGGAAATTCTCACATCACAGTCATATTTAAGCTATTAATATATTGACATATTTAATATTAAATATTAACATATTTAAGCTAAAGAAGCTATTGTGCTAGCAGGAGCTGTGGGCTTGTTGCAGAAATGAGCTCTGTGTTATCTAGGAAGTCAGAGCAGATCCCTGAAACATCATTTCAAAACAGTCTGACAAATCTATGACACCTTCCTGCTAACTAAAAGCATTAAACATACCAGAACAAGGTACTGTTTGTTCTATTACCAAAGAGTCAAAAAAGGTGATTTCTCTTGCAGAAAAGGACTCTTCTTCCTCCAGCTCAACCCGGGGTCTGCAAGTGGAACTGCTCCAAGTCTAAACATAAACACAGCGATAGCGAGGGCATTTCCACATGGAGGCCAAGGAATTTGAGAGGAAGGAGTAACTGGGACCCCAATGAGCCATTTCCCTGTATCCTGCTGTCCATAAGTTTTATAAATTATGGGGAAAAAATGGTGTGTGTAACTGAAAGCTGCCCCTAGGCACCAATAATTTGTCTGACCTGCATTTAGACGACCAATCCGCTCAGCTCTAACTAGCCTTGGCAGCCTCGCGCAGGTCATATTTTTACATGGATGAACTGTTCTTCAACAATTTCCTCCAGTGTGCTAGCAGCACAAACAGGCTTTTCTTTGCAAGCAGGTATGTGTGCCTTCTTTTTCCAGTTATTTCTTTTCTCACACACAGAGTTCATGTGGCCATTTGCAAAGAAAAAATGCCCAGCCCCCTCGCTCTTTCCTACTAGCTGTGTTTCTATGAGCCCTGTTGCAGTTTTATGGGGCAGGGATGGAAGTTTGCTTAGGTTTGGACTCCTCTGTTTTAGGAGGCAACAGCATCACCGTTTTCTTCCATTTTTCCAAGTCCTATTCCTATCTTTCCCTAACATTTGCCTGCAGTGTCATATTTTATTACTCAAGAAACATACTTATGCTCATAGTGACAGCCAGGATTTACAGATGCAAAATTCCTGTTGCTTTCAGGGTAATTCTGAGGCTGAATTAGACATCCAAGAGAAATCACTGTGAAGAAGGGGAGAGAGCTGGGAAAGCAGTGCCATCACCTCCTTAAATCCAGAGCTCTCATTCTATGAGCTTGCTTGCCATGGCTAAAGCCCTACAGCCCCTTGGGTCTGTGGGATTGAAGATACGGTAAGGAAAGCATTAAGAAAAGAAAGCAGGTGACAAGGGCACTGTCAGAGATACATAGATATACAGGCACAAAAAATATAAATACATTTGCCCTTTCTGGGAAGGGATTCATCATGTGCACCAAAAGCTGCTTGACCTCAGGGTGTAGCACAGGATTTAGGGGCTTGTAGGAATTTGCCCTCGCTCTTTATTTAACGCTGAGTAGGATTGTGCCTGTGTGAACCAAATACATCCAGTGTCTTTCCTCAGACATTTTGATGATGGATTGCTGGCATCACTTGTTTTCTTTTGAAGGCAATTAATTTATCAGAGACAATTACTCAACTGATAAGTTCAGTGTGTTCAGCTGTTCATGGCTACACAGCAGCTACAGGCCAATAAATATGAGCTGCAATTAGGCTGATTAATGATTTCAGATCACTAAACTGCAGCTTTGTTTAAGATAAGGCTTTAATAAGGTTTTCTGCTGAATCTGGCAAGTTTAGCGGCGTCAGTGACACTACCTTCATTGTCAGCGCCCCAAGCCCAGCAGCTCCTTCAGCCTGACTTTGTGATAAAGCAAAGTCCCACTCCTTGGGACCTCTGAAGAGCTCAGCAGGTGTTTGGCGGGTGGAGTACAGTGACGGGGAACCCCCTTCCATCTGCCACATAGCAAAGCGCTAAGGAAATTGTTTCCAAATGTCCCTTAATTTAGAAGTTTACTTCCCCCCCCCTCAGCCTCCTGTTTTACTCCTCGGGGCTGCTGACCTTCACCTCTGCTGCCATCCTTCAGCTGCCATGTGAATCCTGACGCTGAGCCAGCTGTGGGTGTCTCAGAGCATGGAGCAACGAGCCAAGGGAAGAGAAACTATAAAAGCCCAAATCTTGTGAGCAGACTTTTAACCAATGGAGAGCAGGTTTTAAGAGGACCGTGATTTAACATGTTGGCAGGCACTAACGCTGCTATGGTGAGACTTACAGAGCACAGAGCTGCATGTGCTGATAGCAATCCCTTCAGATGGGGTGGCATTTGCATTTCGTTCATTTTCTGGTTGTAAAGAACATGAGCGTGAATGCATGTGTGCATATACATGTACCTACATGCTCTTTCCCTGGTGCCCTCTGCTAAAGGAATCAGCGTCACTGATTTTTGTGCCACAAGCCCAGACTGGTAAGGACTGTGTTTGTGGTGCGGGAGTTTCAGAGTTACAAGCCCCGCTAAGCTCCAAGCACAGGCTTGAATCAGCTGTGAAATGAGCTGAGTTTCACCACACTACATCTAGCACGCTTTACACAGACCCAGTCTTACTTCACAGTCCTCCCAGCGAAGACATTTTCAGGCTGAAGAAGAATTTCTAGGCATTGCAGACCTCCGGAGATTTGATTTCAGTGATCTGGGGGATGATGCAATTGGCATTTTGCTTTAGATGGGCGTCAGGTGAAATTCAGACCATTGCTATTAGATGTTCCAGCTATAACATAGGCACTTGCCTCAACCAGCTCACTCAGGACCTGTAAGTGGAGTGTCCTCCCTGAAGTCAGGGGAGAGAAACAGGCCAGTCGCTGCTATAGGAATCTGCTGGTTTCTGGGCTCACGGTAACACCATGCACAGGGACATAGTTGCATTCCCAGCCCTTTCCTAAGTTTAGGCGCTAAATTAGCACTATAGCTATTTCATCCCAAGGTGAGAGTCTCAGGTCTCCTTCCAAGGAAGAAATGACGGGAGAAGGCATCCACCTCTTGAGTCAGGGTCCTGCAGCTTCAGCATTTGCTTGTGCAGTGCAAGACCTTGGGTTCAGCTCTTGCATCAGCATGGAGGAACAACACTGCTGCAATATAGATGCACTTCACCTCCACACCTTGAATTTGGATCTCTGCAAGGCTATAAGAAGCAGGGAGGAGAGCCATGGAGGAAGCAGCAGCCACAGCCAGGACAGCAAGGAGAAAGAGGAGGTTGTTCTTGCTCACTCCACTCCCAGGGCCCTTCATGCATTTTACATTACACTTTAGAAGAAAATATGCTGTAGCTGTTAATTTTATGCCCACCTCATTGGTTGAGTTTACCCTAAGAATCCATATAAAACATGGCATAAACATTTAGAAATCAATACATTTCCCTAGGAAGTTCCCTCACAAATAACAGGTAATAGGTATATTTTATTAGCATCATTGAAATTGCTCTCTCCCATACCAGCAACGCAGAAATCTTTGTCAGCCACAGCCAAACACTGAACAGTTTACCCAGATGTCCCCAGGAGCTCAATAAAGGGGAAAAAACCAAAACAAACCCCAGACTGTAGGCACACAGGGCGGTGTACTCAGGGACCTGGCTTTGCGCCCAGGTGGCCAAGAAGGCCAATGGCATCCTGGCGTCTATCAGGAATAGTGTGGCCAGCAGGACGAGGGAAGTGATTGTGCCCCTGTACTTGGCACCGATGAGGCTGTACCTCGAATACTGTGTTCAGTTTTGGGCCCCTCATGACAAGAAAGACGTTGAGGCGATGGAGCATGGCCAAAGAAAGGCAACAAAGCTGGTGAAGGGTCTAGAGCACAAGTTTTATGAGGAAAAACTGAGGGAACTGGGGTTGCTTAGCTTGGAGAAGAGGCGGCTGAGGGGAAACCTTATTGCTCTCTACAACTACGTGAAAGGAGGGTGTAGTGAAGTGGGTGCCAGTCTCTTCTCCTAAGTAACAAGGAATAGGACAAGAGGAAATGGTCTCAAATTGCACCAGGGGAGGTTTAGATTGGATATTAGGAAAAATTTCTTCCCTGGAAGGGTTGTCAAGCACTGGAACAGGCTGCCTAGGGAAGTGTTTGAGTCCCCATCACTGGAGGTATTTAAAAGACATGTAAATGCAGTGCTTAGGGACACAGTTTAGTGGCTACGTTAACAGTTGGATTTGATGATCTTAAAGGTCTTTTCCAACTCAAACAATTCTGTGATTCTATGACATGCTCATTTTGCAACCAAGCCTGAGGCCAGGAAGGTTCTAAGGAACCCTCCTGGAAAAGCCTTCATCCTGGGACCCATCCACTCACCTGCTTGTCTGAATGGCTGAGAATGGACAGCAGGAAAGGAGGAATTGTTGATACAGAGATTTTATAGACCCCATGCAATCATCTGATCTTCATTTTAGAAAAAAGGAAGATTTTTTGTGTGAACTTTTGGAGATTGTGGCTGCTTAATTATATCATGAAAAGGAAATATGCCCATCCAAAACATCACCTGTAACTTCGGGGCTGGTTTAGGTGAAATCTCATGGTTGCTCAGACCTCTGGGTTTTTCTTACTGGAGGGATTTATCTCCTGAATCCAAACTGGAGACCAACTGTCTTCCATTAAAAACCTGCTGATGTGATTAAAACTGTAGGATTGCCTTGAGAACGCCCCAGAAGTGTGACAAGAAATCGTGGAAAGTTTTGAGGACCATAAAGCCTTAACCCAGCATTTCAGCCCCTTCTCAAGGCTGCATATCTATTGATTTCAAAATTTCCCAGGTTGCCACAAGAACACCTTTCCTTGGGGTGATGCTGGCACATTGATACCCTGAGAACCCAGAAGCGTGCCAAGAGGTGGAAAAAGGATATTTTTATTTTCCACAGACCTCAAAAAGAAAGTCTATGTCTGACTCCAGGTTCCTATGGATTCATGGCCTTGGAATTAATTTACTAAAAACTCACATTCTGTTCCTACAGAAAACCACCAGCAAACTGCTTGGAGCCAGTCAAATATTAAAAAGAGCTGCCAGCAGAAAACAAAGTGAAGACCATGTATAGTTTTAGAACCCACAGAAAATCCACTAGTCATATGCTGTAGCAAAGGCAGACCAAATCCAAAACTACTGCAATATCACAGGGAAAAATAGCAAAGGAACCCAGATTACCTTAGAAGGCTAGATCAAAAATATGAGGACAATGTTATCATGACATCAGTTTTACAGGGTCCTACATTAGTGACATTTTGGGGGAATTATTTCTAACATACACTGGGACAAACATGCTCAGAAGCTGGCCAAGAGTCAAATGAAGCCACATCAATGCACAGTGACACATGGGCAAATCCTGGGCTTGGCTACACCAGAGTAATTTCCAGCTGATGAGCTTTGTTCTCCCTGGAGCTACACTGGAATCAGGCCTGGAAAGCTAAAGGTGGACCTTCATCTGCACACTAAAATATCCAAAGCAGCAGGAAACTGCACCAAGTGGGAGGATGAGATGAAAAGAGGAGGAAGACTTTGCTGAGATGAAAGACAGGAGCAGTGGCAGTCTGGAGAAGACTATTTATGGATCAATTTCCACAGCCTGGTTTCTAGAAAGGTATGGTTTTGTCTCATGCACTCTACTCCATCCCTTGCCAGCCCAACTGGGATTTTAGTAGGCACAATGACAGCAATCCCCTGTGAGAAGACAGTTATGCCAACACATGCCTCATTGGCTGCAACATGGCCAGGGGCCAGGGAACATAGCAAAGGTGACATGATGAGGCACTAAATGAGGTAGTTGAAGAGGTCTCAGCCTAAGATGGAGAAGGAGAAGTCTATGGCTGGAGTCACAGGTCATGCTCTCAATGCAGCCCATGCCAAACTCACTAACTCTGATGGCACAGAGGACGGCTTGGCCCAGCACAGAAGGAGAAATGGTTTGAACAAGAGCAGGGAAGACACAGCTGCCCATGGGATGCACCATACCCATGCAGAAAGAATAGTCAGCAGACTGGACAGGGAAAGGAAAAATCCACCAGTAGGAAAAGCCCTGTAGGAAGCCCTCCCTGAGGAAAGCTGTCCTGAGGAAAACCTGGAGGGTTGCTAAGGGTACGATAAGGCTTTTGCTATTTTGACACAGACCAAGGGAGAGTCCAGACCCACAGCAACATAAACATCTAACTTATGGCTTGGATTTCATGGATGGAGTGTGACAGCTTCAGCCCTGCACTTGGAGGATTCATCACCAAAACCATAAGCCAGGAAGAAAATTTGTTTTACCAACTGAAAATTAGTTTTACGAAATCTGTCAGCTGAAAAAGAGAGTCTTTCCCAATCACCTGGCTCCATAAAGTCCCCAAGCCTCAAAGCCCATATAGTTTCTTTTCAGCAATTTTTTTTTGTGGGAAAGGTGGAAATAATCATGTCTTTAACTGAATATTTACTTTTAGTCAAGACCCCATTTTCCCCTTGTTAAAAAAAATAGCTTGAAAAACTTTTGCTAAATCTTAGCATCAGTCTTGTGAACAAGGAGTGAATGGACCAATACAGTTGCATTGGGTCTGGCTGAGATGGAGTTAGTTTTCCCCACAGCAGCCCTCATAGTGCTGTGCTGTGTATTGGTAGTTAGAAAGGTGTTGATAACACACCAGTGATTTGGCTATTGCTGAGCAGTGCTCCACAGCATCAAGGCTGTTTCTCCAACATTTTGCCCTCGCCAGTAGGCTGGGGGTTGGCAAGATCTTAGGAGGGGACATAGCGAGGACAGCTGACCCAAAGTGACCTAAAGGGATATTCCACACCATATGACATCTCCTCAGCAATAAAAGCTGAGATAGGGCGGGGGGGGGGGGGGGCATTCATTATTACAACATTTGTCTTCTGGAGCAACCGCTACGTGTACCGAAGCCTTGCTTCCTGGGAAGTGGCTGGACATCACCTGCTGATGGGACGTAGGGAATAAATGTTTTGTCTTCCTTTGCTTTTGCTTTATTAAACAGCCTTTATCTTGACCCATGAGGGGTTTTTTTCACGTTATTTTCTCCCCTGCCCTCGTCCTGCTGAGGAGGGGAGTGATAGAGTGGCTTGGTGTCCAGCCAAGGTCAACCCATCACAACTGTTTAGTTTTAGTCCAGTTCACATCTTTGCAATTCTTCTCTGGACACTGTAGGGCAGGACGGGAAAGCTTATGTTGAAGGGTCTCCCTTCCACCTGCATTACCCTTATTCCCTTTTCAGGTAAGCAGTCTTTCACCTTTCTCAGACAATTCATTCAGACCAGTTTAAAACAATAACATAAGCCCAGTGATTACTCCAGCAATACCCCCTGTGTACAGGAGGCTGTTGAAGATGCACTGAAAGTTTCTGAGCCTGCAAATGTGAAGATCTCCCAGAAAACTGGAGAGGGTGATGCAAAGAGGTTAAAGAGGCAAAATTGCTCCATTCTCACATGGATGGGCAGATCCTGACCATGCTGTCACCATCAGTTGGATCACACATGCCATCGAGTGATGTCTTTCGTGAAGGGGGCTGGGACCATAGACGGTACCAATTATAACGACCGACAGGCAAGCATGCAACAGGGGGATAACAAATGGCCACAAATATTTTTTACCAAGCAAGTGAAGGGGAGGCCCAGCCCCCCAACCCCTGTGCTGGTCATGAGAGGTTTATTTAATCTACCCAGCCCCCTCCACCAACCCCGGATCGTTTCCTCCTTCAACAGCTGCAGCCATGGGGGACAGAGGAGCGTGGAGACATACAGCTGTCCCTCGCCGATTGCTGTGCACCCCTGCCGAGGCTTGCTGGACCCGGCCCCGTGAGTCCAACCGTGGGACCAGCTCCCCCACTTCTCCTCAACCCCAGTCCTTGTGAGCTGTTTGTGACAATTTGAAAAACTTGCTTTTTTTCTTGCCACAACCATATCAGTTTGGAAAATAAAAGATATAGCCAATTCTTGAAAACTTTACCTGGTTTACAGCCTTCAACTAGCAAAGCCACTATGTGATGATAGAAATACACATTATTTGCAAAGCCAGGTCAGTGACTGGCAATACTTTGATTTGTATTTTAAGTATTACACATAAAAGTGTTTCTCCTTGATCAGCACACTGGTTCTGTGAGACGGTTCCACCACATGCTGCTCTTTATCTATACCCCTAGCACATGGATGGTACATTTTGCAAAGAGGGATGGTACATTTTGCAAAATTCAGCTGTCATGACGCTCTTAGAGCAGTTTGTTAAATCTCTTCTCTAAGGATTACAGGCAAAGGGTTTGGGTTATCTGCATCAATTTTTAGTGTTTTGGAGGAAAGGGTGTTTTCTTTTTTTGCCAGTCAGCTGAAGGGGATTTCTGAACAGGAGGACTCTCACGGTGGTGAATGTCATTTCTCACAGGGAGGCCTTTTTCCATGGCAAGATTTGCACAGTTGGAATCTGAACAGAATAAACCTACAGACTGACCAAACACAAATGGGCCTTTTAAAAGGTTTGTGTCAGATTTGTTAACGCTGGGCCACAAAGATCTGGCTGCAGTCATGAGGACAAAGGGTTTAAAAGAAGATGCATCCTCAAACTGGGCTGGATTCCCCAGTACAAAGGGGACCAGAACAAGAGCACTAACTGCATTTCTCCTTTTTATGGGTCCTATTTAGTGTGACCCTATCCATAGCACAGTTTCCTGGCCTGGCTCTATATAAATGACAACTTTATAAAGTTGAACTGCTCTTTTTCTAACCTGGACATGTTTTTTTGACACAAAAAGTTCAGTATTAGACATAATCACTTTTTGGCATGCTATACAAATATGGATTTTGTTAGATTGATTGGTTTTATGTAAAGAAAGAATAAAGTTCTACTATTCACCCTTTTCAAAAGCAATACCCTAGACTCCTAATCAAATCTGCTGCTGCAAAGGTAGAAAAAATTACAACCCTGCTGTAATTAACTTGCCTGGAGCCACCACTCTGACACCATGAAACTGAGTTTTTCTGTGCTGCATAGGGACTGGACTGATACCTTTTTTCCTAATTCATAAAGTCATTTTTTTGATGGCACAGCATTTTCTCCCAAGGGGCATCAAAAGGTGCACAGGCACCTGGGTTAGACCTCAATGTTGTTAGAGAAAGAGCACAACCATTTCAATGTACCTAGGTTGAGGGTACAGGAATGCACAATTAGAAAACCACAAATTGACTAAAGCTGCAGCCACATCACATCCACATATATCAACACTGATGGTCCTCATAGAAACTTTAAACCATCTCAAGATGACAACAGCTGAATTTGGGAAAAATTCAGTAGCATCACTGTTCCGATACTTAATGGCCATAACAGTCCTGCTAGGCAGTCAGTCTTATCTTGACAAATCTGATAGTGATGCTTTGAGCTCTGGGCAGGAGGTTGGATCTCCAGAGATCCCCCCCAGCCCTTGCTTCTCAGTGATTGCGTGTGGATCTGTTCTCTCCTTTGCCACCAGTAGGATCTCAGAATTTTATTAACAAAAAAAAACCCTCTGCCTCTCACTGGAGACAGAAAAAAAACCCAAAACATTTTCATGTTACTGTTTACATGTTTTGGAGTATTAAAAAAAAAAACCCTACTCATTGTCATCTTAATTTATATACTTTTTTTTGTCAAAGGTGTACGTATTCTTAAGATCTCAAGAAAAAAACATGCTATCAATGCAAACAGCCTGGAGCAATTCAAAGAAAAGCAAGCACGGATAATCAAAAATTTTTTAGAGAGATTATTGATTTAGATGTTTCCATGTGCATTTTCATATAGAAACAGTCTAATTTTATCTTTCTGCATAAGATATTTGTGATCAAGAGACCAGTGCCTGGACCTCTTAGGAATTTCTCTTTTTGAAGACGATGGCGATAAACATATGCCCAACCTACCACACTGCTCTGTTCTTTCCCAGTTCTCCAAGTGACATAAAACAATTCTAAATTAGATTACTAATTATCAAGCTGCTGGACCAGCCTCACAGCAACTGCATAAAACCAGTTTTACCAGTTGTATCAACAGCACTGTCACCTCCGGAAAGTGGACAGGAAAGCAGATTTTGCGCATGACCCTGCTGAATAGCAACAGCCTATTGCTTTCACCTCACCTCTCCAACTTCTCCTTTTAAATAAAAGGAGACATTCCTTTTGTTTCTGATTACCCTCATACATCATTGTGCTCATTTCACATGTAAGGAGAGGTCGCCCAGATAGACTAAGTGCCACAGTCTGACCACGCAGGGTCTGACTTAATCTTTGTGCAGAAAATGGTATTGAAGATCAAGGGAGCAATGTGCCCATGAATGACAGCTTAGCTAGGGCATTTCATTCCTGGGTCCACAGTCTTGTCCAAAAGCCAGACTGCAATGAGGAAAAAAAAACATTTTGAAAGGCTCTCTTAGCAGTATGTCTCTGAAAAAGTCCCCATTCACTAAAGTCTCTCTTGGTCTGGAGGACGCAGGAGCAGTGGAGGACATGCCGGTAGACATTAGCACTGCTGGACGTCTTCCCAAAACTGTCCTGCATGTTGATGCCAGTGTAGGGTATGCTTTCAAAAATGCTGCTATCCCATACCAGGGAGGGCTATGGGGTAAGAGCAGTTTTGGTTTGATTCTCAGACTAAATATTATTGCAGCCTTTTCATCAGGAAAAAATATTTAGTATGCTGCCCAAACCCACTTCTTATCCTCCTTGCTAACAGGAGATAGAGGGCAGGGAGGAAAAGATGACCCTCACTGCTTTAGCACAGGCCTTGTGCTGCTGCCTTGAATACTTGCAGTGAAGCTGAAAATGTTCATAAAGCCCTGGCACTCCTCTGCAGTTCAGCTATTGGGACTGGGAGGAGGAGAGGAATTTGGGTGAACGACCATGAAACTTATCACACAAGCAGAACTCAGTGTTCCTGCCTGTTTCCAAAGGGGAGATGGGAGCCAGCCAGGAAACAGAGAAAGACCTAAAAAACACACAAACCAAATTTGATTAACTGAAGAGGTAGTAGAACAGCAAGTTAGTCTCACTTTGAGGGTTTTATATCAATGCACAAAAAGACGTTTGTGTTTAGACTTTCAAGCCTCAAATAGTTGTGGGAAGGAAGAGGGGGGCTTTTTTCATTAAAAATATTTATTGACATTTTATTTTGAAAAAGCGCTAGTGCTCTTAAAAACAATTTTGACAGTGGAGTCTCCAGGTGAAGAGGAGGTCACAGCTTATCAGCATGATAGGGGTGGAAGGAGGGAAGGCACTGATCGTACATGGGACGCTACAAGAGCAGATTTGCAGAGGGAAGTCTGTAGTGCATGTGGACAAGCTTTTTAGACATCTTAGCACCAAAGCAAGATGAACCCATGTGCACCATGGGAATAAAGAACCATAACGTCAGCTCTGCCATTGTCCAGGCTGCAGAGATGCTCTTGGTCAGCAATAAATGAGCGTTCATTGGGTGATCCTGACCGTCACCTAGATGAGTAAGGTGGTAAGGCCACGATGTCTCATTCATCACTGTCTTCATTTCTGTTTCCTATGCTGAAATAGCCCAGGCTGGGCTGAATGAGGTTTCACCCAAATGGTCTGCACTTGTTATTTTAGATGGTAGGGGCAACCAAAAAGCACCAGCCCCACAAGTGTTTTCCTACACTCATGATTGTACAACATCATTCATGCTATGCAGTCAGGCACCCCCTACACGACTGAAAACATCCTTGGTTCCTCTGTGAAGGAGTATGTGTTCCCCTCAAGTGATCCACAGTCTTTTTGAAAAATCACATTGCCATTCCCATGGTGGCTGCACACGGACTATGGTCTCCCAAACCACGTCCTGGGCAAAATGCACACCAGGCCAGACCTGTGCCCTCTCCCTCCCAGACCACTGTCCCAGCAGCAGGCCTGACCTTTGGATGAGAAAGTGAGGGTCCTGTTTGCAGTACACTTTTCAAAGAGCACATTAACCCTGATTGTCTTGGCTAACTCTCTGGAATTTCCTTCCTTGCCCCAGAGACAGAGCATTCTGTGGAAATGAAAATTAATACTTAGAGGCAGCTTGAGTTTGGGTGTGTTTTCAATTATATATTTTTAAAAAAGGGGAGAGTGAAAATTCAGTGGCTGCTACAAATAAGCCCATTTTAATTGTAAATCCATTTAGCAGGAGGTGGAATTAATCACCTAAAAGAGAGCGGGGGGAGAGCCCTGAAGTTGCGCACAAAGCAAGGAAAGTGCGAATCACACAGTTGGCATGAGATCCCATTTCATTTTTGTTAAGTGCAGGGGTTTTAAGTCCCTGAATATCTCACTGTTCTTTCCCTCCTGTTCTCCAGAGGGAGAACAAATGCAAATGGTGTCGTGTTAGAAGGGGCTAAAAGGGCACCCTGTAATAATCCAGTGTGTGAAACCCCATGGATTCATCAAGAGGGAAGGTGTAACAGCCCTCAGGAAGCCTGCAATAGCCTCTGTGTACACATAACACCTCCAAAGGAATTTTCTGCAGCTATTCAAGAACAGACCCAGGTCTATTCACCCCAGCTTCACCCCATCGCTCACTCACACATGCCTAGGGGAGCACAGCAGAGTGCCGCACCATACCAAAATAACCCCAGCCAGCTGAAAAATAGGCTCTGTTGTTTCTCCCATGGGTGCTGGCATTGGAGTTTGACAGGCAAGGGGAAGGATAGTCTTTCCACAGCATGTGTCCTGGAGCACAGGTTAGCAAGAGCGGGAACAAGCCCCCGGCAGCAGCCAGTTACGTTATACTGCTTCCCCATGCCACACCCTACAAGCCCCTTTTTCCACCCCAAGCAGGGACAGGAGAGCCCAGTCAAAACCCTGGCAACCACGATGCTCCACTGCGGCAAGCTCAGAGGCTGCATCCAAGGCAGCCAAGTCCCGACAGACACGGCCGTGGCACAGCGGGCTGCAACAGGGGCCACGGGCAAGATGAAGATCCCATTTGTGGAGTGTGGGCTGAGGGGTGGATCAGTTCCAACAAGGTTTCCATACACATTTTCCTTGAAGGCTGAGAATTAATTCAGCTTGGGCAAATTTGCCTTCGTTTTGACGTTTCTGCTCTACAAACATTCAAGCTTGAGCTGTACAAATACTTAGAGGAAATGTATTCCTCCTTTTCCAGCCAGGGCTTGTCACCTTGCACATCAGCAAGGACTGAATCCTTCTACTGTCAATGAATTTTTCCAGCTCCTCCTTGGACCTGCTGACGCTGTCTCCACAACCTCCTGTGGCAGCACGGTCCCACCATTTGCTGCCTCCACCAAGGGAAGCTCTTTCTAATACCTATTTTAAACTGGTCTTGTACTGGTTTTGCCCTCTAGTTTTAATATTAGGAGATTTGGTGAAAAACAGTATCACATTCAGTTTATCCATTGCCATGAAGCTTTTGAAAACTTGAATTACGTTCCCTGACCAGTACCCTTCTTGTCTCCAGCTATTGCATACGATATTGCCTTATTCTGCAATGACTCGAGTCAGACAGCCGAGGCTCTGGCCCAAAGGAGAGGGATCACCAGGCCAGTTAGTCACTGTCCGTGAGCAATCTGCATATAATGCTCAATTCCCTAGTTAGCTTATTTTTTTAGCTATTATTGCAAATTGGCTCTGTGTAATATACAGAGAACAGTGCGTTGCCCAAGTTTTTATAGGAACCGAATTTTAAAATTGCTACATGCAAGAACACATACCAGCTGTGACCATGAGAAAAACCATGGGTCTCGCCCAGCTGACCACAGCTCGTAAGTAGAATATGCGCGGTCAGTCCCTGTCACTCTTGGAAAACACTCACATCTCAGTTACATGTTTTATTTTACACGGGAAAAAATAAATCTCTTTTCAGTGCACAAGTAGAACTGAGAATAATTAATCCATCAGTTTTGCCATCAAGCTGAAAACATTTTAGTTTGATCTGGGTTGAAGCTACATTTTTCTCCAACTTTCCTTAGACACGAGCAAGATATCATTCCCCAAAACGAGGCACGGAAAGCCTCTTGCAAAAATACTCATTTAGTTTTCAAAACTGCAAAACCACTTTCCAAGAAACATTCTGTAAACCTTGAAGCATTTCTCAAAAGCAAAGAGCTGAGCAGAGGGTTTGTGACACAGAGGGAGACCTTCTGCTGCCCTGGGCGCTGCTGCATGGTCCTTTAGCTCACAACCCTTCAATGACCAATTCTCCTAACACCCTTTGTGGCAGGGAAATGGTGTTTCCCCCACTCCACAAGAGACAGGCCTTAGACCCCTAAAGGACACCCAAGCAAAACAAGGTCACCAACACGTGATGCTTTAGTCCTTGGTAGCACTTTCAGTGTTGGGCATATGTCCTCCAGCACAGGACAGTGTGCAGGAGCCCGAGAGGGATATGGGCAGCAAAGAAATCAAGAATAAAGGAAAGGAAACAATTACAGTAAATTGTGCAGCTGCTAGGATGATTGTGTGACAGAAGGTGATGTATGCTATAGCATTATAAGCCATAGCATTGCATAGGGGTGACAGGTCCCTGCACCATGAAGGCACAGGCTGCATTCAAAGATTAAACGTCATACTCCCCCTGGGGCTCCAGCAGCCTGATACTTTCACTACAAACTCACTTCATGGTAAAATAAAGCAAGCTTTCAAGACTATCACAAGAAATAGCCTCGATCTATGGCGTGTATATAGTGTGTATGGATATATATTATGTACAGACCATAGCTGGTTGACTGGTAACTCTCATATTGACAGACACAGGTTGATGCAAGTGATATGTAAAGCTCAAATGTTGAAATCATTTGGCTTAAGCATAAGACCTGGAAAAAAGCAACATCAAGCTCATGATTTTGGAGGGATGGACAAACAATTTCTGAAAGCAGGGTCTGGCCACACTTTCTAATGAAGCATGGTAGGCTCCCTCTCTCCCTTTTTAAAGCCTGTTATTACTATGCTAAATGCTTACTTTTTTTCCAGTGAAGGTAGTGGCCAATTCTGTAGGCTGCTTGCAAGCAGAGGATAACTGGTTCCTCAAAATTTTAAGGAATTGCAGAGCTTATGAGCATTTGCAGAATCTTCCTCCAAATGTCTACATTTGCTATAGGCTTTTTATTCCAAAGTAACCTCATTACTTCTGTGCAGTTGGATGCCACCGCTGTGCTAGCCAATGCACCCATGAGCCTGCCATGCACTAGGGATCTTTTGTACCCAAGCCCCTTTTACCCCTTCATCCTCTCCGTACGTGACCTGCTCAAGGCCAGCATGGCCCCAAACAAGCTTCTCATCTCAACCTACTGGCAATGATGCAACCGTGATTGTATTGGCCCAGTCAAAACAGGTAAGATGGTTTGTTTCTGATTTGCTGCAGAGTAGCAGACCGTACACAGAAACAGTTTTGCAAAAGTGCTCCCAGTCACCATTGGTACGCTCTATTCTGCATCTTCACAGCAGAAAGGCAGGGGTTTGAGGACAGGAAACTCATCTCACACAGTCATCTATTTTCAAGCACGGCAGCTGAAAGAAAGGTTCACAAAGGCAGAGAGAAGTATTTCAGGGTAAATATGATTCCCATAGAGTTTGGTTTCTTCAGAGTAGTAGGTTGAAATACCAAGCTCCATTTCTCCCACTGCCAGGCATCTCTGTTCAACCCCAAGACACAGGCAAAAAAGGCTTTAAACAAATATTTGTTTACAGGATATCAGTGGCAGTTATTTACGTGTTATTCAATAGGGATATGTGGGTGCATTTGTTACCAAACCGCAGTAATCAGATGTTAAAGCAAAGATGTGCATCGCCCGGAGCCCACTGGGGCTTTGCACAATGTTCTGAGCACTGAAAGCCAAATGAGATGCTGGTAACGCCTTCCTCTGTTGTGCAATTGCACTGAAGAAATACTGGCTCTCTTTTCAATTTTTAAGAAAAGCAGCAGAAAAAAAGGATAAAAGGGATGATATGAATCACCTGCCATATCTAAGGGAAATGCACAGTAAAAAGGAAGCATGATAAACCCTTTATTTGAAAAGAAATATTTCAGCTGTGAGGAATTTTTTGGTGCTGTTTAAGCCCTAAGAAGGACTTTGACCAAAGACACACAAATGTTATTACATCGAGAAGTGCTTCAGGTAGGTATTACAAAACAGTGTTCACAATGGCCAGAAATTTAAGAGGAAAGTGAAAGAACTGGTACAATACAGTGCCAAAGAAAAAAACCACCCTATGACCCTACCACTTGCAACACTGATATCAATACGTGGGAAACAAATCCCTTTAGCACATCAAGATTACACAGCCGGAAACTTGTGAAACTCGTTCCACGGGTCCACAAACACAGCCGAGGAGATGCAGCCAGAGCGCCAAGCGCAGAGAAACGACACTGGGGAAAAGCGAGGTTATGGGTAGGGCACCAGCAAATTAAGCCAGGAAGAAATTAAATTGAGAGGAAGCAGGATTGGGCAGTTATAAATGACATTGGGCTGGCTCCTGCTGCGAGCTTTCTGCCCCATGAGAAGTCTCAGCCTTCAGCAATTGCCTTTCTGCAGGTATCTCTGCTCCACTTCAAGAGTGGCTGCCCTGTGCAGAACCCAAGAAAAGGCTCAAAGACTTCAGCATGATGCTCCATTTAAAAAAAAATAAATACATCAAATTAACTTGGGATGCACCAAGAGCTGACAAGCACCTAATGACGGAGGAAAGGAATTTTTCTCAATCTACACATTGGCATGAGGAAAAGCATTCCCAGTAATTGCTGCTGCTCCTTCACCAATGGCCCCTCTTCCCTCACATCTCCCCATGCATCAGCCCCTACCCTCCTCCCTCTGCAGCCCAACATCATCACACAAGGTCACACAATCACAGAGCATGAGTGCCAGTGGCAAACATGTAGTATACAAACCCAAGTAGCAATAGATGTCTTGTTTGCATATTAGCACCATTTCCCAAGACAGCAGGAAAAATTACCAATTTGGGGACTCTCACTAGATTAAAAGAGATTTCATTCCCATCTCTGGGACCATTCACCAAACTAAATCTTATGGTGCTTGTTTGGGGAAGAAGGGGAGACAAAAAGGATGAACTCTCTTTGCCTCATCTATCATTTTAAGGGTGCAAGATCATCCTTGATGCTTTATGACAAGGTCCACTGCGCTTTGTAGGCAGCTTTTTTAATTTGCCTGGCTAATAATATGGAGGAAAAAACCATCAGCTTCTCAGCCCTGCACCATATAGTTTTATGTTATTGTATCTGGATCCTTAGGGTAACCTAGCACATTATGCCACCACTTGGCCAAATTTGGAGTTTTTCCATGCTCAGAACTGCTTTACAGCAGGGCTTGTTGTTCAAAGGCCCTCATGCTGACTGTGCAACCACACCAATCGCAGGGGGTTTCTGTGTATGTGACAGCAGCACAAACATCTTGTGACAGCAAGTGGCTCAAAACCCAAAATCTTCCCAGAACTGCAGCTCTCCAAAAGCAGCTGCTGTTGATACTCCAACTGCCCAAATTCTGCCAAAGAGCTAGTTTTGCCCTGGAAAGCACCTGATCTTCCAGTTTAAGTGTCTTTTCATCATCTCTGTGGCCCATGACCTTCAGCTCTATAAACAGCACCAGCCTCAAAGCAAAAACCCTGCCAGCCAGCCTGTCACATCACATGCAAATAGCTTTTTTTAAGAAGAAAAGCTATGGACTAGAGAAGGGCTCAAAGGACATGTGTGGGAAGTCAGCGGTAGATAAGGGCTGTGTTTGCTCAGACATACAGAAGTTCATGGTTAACTAAGCACGAAAAAATATTAATCATGCTTACATGGGCAAGTCTATAAATAATACCAATGGATGGAGCACACTGCTGGCAATTTCCTTGTGGAAGTGAGAGCTGCAGTATTTACCAGACAATGTTAATGTCCTCAGATTTTAAGGGGATATTAGAGTCTTCAGAGACCTCAGTGATTGCATTGCTCCTATGGCATTTTAATAGCTCATAGCAGTGAGGCAGCTGCATCTCCATGTACCTGTATCCTCTTCCCTCCCAGATGAGCAATAGTAATACTTAATCTGGTATCTCTGTAACCTGACAGAATTACTATGCAAGACAGACACTTCCCAAATGCCTCTGGCTTTTTGCACAGAGCTATGCAAGTCTGGGACATGCCCTGTGGCTGTGCCTGAGAGCTCAGGACATATGGCAGCCCGGTCACAGCCACTGTGCCATTACAGGTATCAGAGGGACTAAATTAATAGAAAACACCCTCAACAGTCTCCCTTGACAACATTTCTAGGAGGAAGACCTGACTGAGAATATATGGACAGACAGCAGCCCTGCATGGGAGAGCCCCAAGAGCCCTAACAGGTTCTCAGTGTCCCCTCCTGTCACTGCAGGCAGAGCCCAAATGTGTTATCCATGTCACCCAGAGAAAGGTGCACATCAGATTAGGAACACAAATCCATAGTAAGGCCCTGCTGTGTCCTGGGACACATTAAAGCCAGTGCATTTTCCACAGCTATCAGGGAGTTACGCTGCTCATATAGAAAAGATGAAGCAGTGATCCAAATGCATGCTGCAAGTATGGCTGCACTGGAAGATCCCAGCCCATTCCTTTCGTTAAGGGTGGTGGTGGGGGGGAAATATCATATTTGATGTGCAGTGGGAAGGGAAAAAGAGCATGAATGCACTCATTCAGCTGGTGCCCTTACAATTAACAGGGGCTCCAGCGTAACTTTAGTACACCGGGAGTGGAAAGCTTTCGAAAGCCCCAGCCAAAGGGAATAGCTGGACGGGTTTGGGACGGAGCAAGGAAATCTTCCCCCAACAGCAGCTTAACAGTACCACCTGGTGGAGAAAGCCAAATTTGCTCTGGCTGCTTCAGAGTGAGGCTGCAGAGGGGTGCAAAAAAATACAGCAAAA
Organism: Scopus umbretta; assembly: GCA_013400535.1. NCBI lineage: Eukaryota > Metazoa > Chordata > Aves > Pelecaniformes > Scopidae > Scopus > Scopus umbretta. The sequence continues at coordinate 40,686 of VZTL01020962.1, forward strand.
GAAGGTAAAGATGTAACGGGGTTATTCAGGCTTATTTTTCGATAGAAACTGAATTTTCCACCCCTTTTCAGTAGGCACTCAGCAAGGATGAAAAGCACACTGAGCTGTTTAGATCAGATCTCCCACTACAAACGCAGGCCATTGGTATGGGGCATCCAGCAGCCGCCTCCTGAGCTGTGCTCCCAAAATAAAATGAGCAGCAGCCTTCAAAGACTTGTCAGGAGGCAACCAGGCAGCTAACATCAACCTACACGGTACAAACAAGTGTCTCTTGGTGATAACCATCTCCAATTAAAGGCATTTCATAGCTGGGTGTTTAAAAAAAAAAAAAAAATGCTCCCTAAAATTTGTATTAACAAAGGAATTATTTGGAGAAGCCCTGGGTGAGAAAGGAAATATTTAGTCCTCCAGTTCTGTAGCTTCATAAATCCCTAAACCTGAACATATCGCTGTATCTAACAGTTTTGAAGTGTTTAATTAGCGATCTTTCCAGAATCTGCAGAAAAAACATTCATTTTTGACAATGTGAGGGTTTCATTACACTTAAGCAGCCTCATTATGCAGTTCCATCCTGGTGTTGAATCAATTAAGCGTGGCAGCAATAAAGCAAAGTGGAACTAAAACTAATGTTTTAGTGGGAGCTAAATCACCAGATTTATTCAGAGTGAAATGTTGCTTAAGGAGACCCAGGCAGAGTTTATTTACTCTCATGAGCACGGCTGTGCTGTGCCATGCAACCTGGACATCTTGACCTCCTGCTGCACCCCCCTGAGAAGCAGCAAATTAAATCCCTGAATTATGGGAGGTGTTTGCACACTCATAGCTAATTCAAGGCTCTGAGTAACTTTATTATATATATATATATAAAAAATATAGATATGTTATACAAATATATTTGATTTTTATATATGTGAAACAGAAAATTCTATCAAAACTAAAGCTCTAGAGGAAAGTCTCATTCAAACCCAGCAATATCTTAACATAGACAGGGTAAATAACTTCCACTATTTATAAAATTGTGCAGTGAAAAATTGTGAGCAAGAGTCTTGGTTACTGTAAACCAGACACTGTTGACTTCTACTCAACTACAACAACTTACAGACTCCTCCACAGTTTGCCATGGCCACTAATTAGTTTATTAAAGACTCCCTGCCAATTGTGAACTCCTGAGATGATGGAAGCTGGAGTGTTGGGTTTTTTTAACATGTAATTAATTTTTCCATTTGTTATTTTCTCCCCGCTTTGCACTTGGCTCAGCTCAGACTGCTCCGTCTTTGGATCAAGCTGAGCTCAGCTCGAGCACTGTGCTCAGCCCAGGGATTTCTCACCAGATGTTAATGGTGTTTATTTATTAAGAGAAGTGATTGTGAACAGGATTGCTCTGAATTTCAGCCAAAATAGGTTTTCAATTGGTCAGGCTGTTGAGGTCTGCAGGAAAACCAAGGTTGGGGCATTTTAAGCAGGAAACTGCTTCCATTTGGAAATGCTGTGGGGAAGTAAGTTTTGGGCACGAGTCATCTGCTCTCCATCTTTGCAAAGGGCAAATCTGATTTTACCTCTGAGCCTTCATCCCTGGGATCTTGTCCCTTACAGGTGAAAAGGTATGAAGCTGTTGCTGTGATGCCTTGCTGAAGTGAAAATACTCTGGTTTCCCACCACTGCTGGCCCAAGACAGGCAACTTTTGCAGAGCCACGTATTTTGTGAAAACTGCAAGTCAAAAGCTTAGTGCTCCCCCTCAAAAGACAATTTCATCAAAATTATTTCCTTAGATTAAGCTAATAACATCCTTCCAGACATCATTTACATACCATTTGCCTGGAGATGGACCAGCTTCCAGCAGGAAAGCAGGCAGTCCTGATCCAGCATCTCCCCAACCAGCCTGTGAAGACAGGAAGGAATTCAATCCCTGGTTGACTTGCCAAGGTTGCACAATTAGACAGAAAAGCCACTCTGACACCTAAGCCAAAAAATTATGAAACTGGGGAGCAGAAAACTACACCACTACTTCACCTTCACAGGTCAGCAGGTGCTTGGCCATCAAGCAAGGGGGAACTCAGGGTATCAGGATGGGGCGGAGGTTTAAACCAGAGGATGGAGGACAGCGGCTCACAGCATCCTGCCAGGGTGGGCTGCAAGGAGCCAAGGAGTTGGGTAAGAAAACAGCCTGGCTTCTCTCACAGTGTCACGGAGGCAATACAGCCCTGCAGAGTGTTTCCATTGTAATGAATTGGCATTTTCTGATGGGGGGAAAAAAAAAAAAAAAGCGCTCTGCCTGAAGGCAGTTTTGTAGCGAGTGCTGCCAGCACCCACTGGAGTCAGTGAGTTTTTGAGAAGCTGCTCGCTTTCTCAGGTGTCCAAAATTAAAATTCAGAGCCTAGTCTTAGGCTCCCCCTCTCTCACCCATCTTGGCTACTCTTCAGCTTTCCATCAGCAGCAAATCTTGTGGCCCCTACACCACCATCTGTTCTGTCAGGGTTGCTCCACATCAAGCATCTTCAGTCTGCTTTTTTACTGAATTTGGGCAGGTGCAAGGCTTGGAGATCCTCCTCCTCAAGATCCTGTTGCCAGAAAGCTCTTTTTCCTTCCCTGTCTTTGTTGTTGTTCACGCCCCAGGAAAATAAGTCTTTTCATTTCCCATCCCCACTCTTGCTTCACAGTGACATTCACAGCCTGAGGCATCTGAAAGTACAGTGGAAAGGCAGATGCTGGCTACTCTTGCCCATGCAAGGAGAGCGGAAAAAAAATTTGTATTCTGCCCTGCTAGCACTGTTGCTTCTGGACTTTCTGTGGTGCAAAGCATCCTGGTGATGCCCTCTCCTAGAGGACAACCTACATGGAGGGGTGGAAACTGCTAGCAGGGAGTCAGGGCGCAGGGCCCAGCATGAGCGGCAAGCCAGGCAGTGAGCAGAGGAGCAGTTCCAACTGGCAGCTCTTCTCTGGTGCTTCTCCCACCCAGCTGCTTGGGCCTCCAAAAGCCTTTGAGAAAGTGCAGGCCTGTCCACAAACCTCCCCGAGCTCCCCCAGCCCCAGCAGCAAGCTGCACGGCTCCTGTCCCACAGCTCAAGCTAGAAGTTCACAGGCGTCCCCAACCGCCTGTCTTCTGGGGAAGATTGTCAAGAAAACAATCGCTCTCCAGATGTAGCATCCCATGCCCTTCTCAGAGCAGCAGGGGAGCTCCAGTTTCTTTCTCTTTCTCACAGGCATATCTTCAACTTCTTCCACTGCCTTCCCAGCCCCATCCCTCACCCTCCAGCCAGCTTTTCCCTCCTGCGCTATGGGCTCCAGGGAAGACTTTGTTGCCCAACACATCCTTGCTCTGCTGCCAGGGGCACAGAAGGACAGGGACACTTGCATGGTTAGTGAGAGAGGACCCACAGGTCTGTGCCAGTGCCAAATCCCATGTGGATATGACACAACCTGCTCCCAGCATCTGGGGCTCACATTTCCAGTTCATACCCATAGCCTTTCCCTCCCTCCAGCACCCCATAACTGAACCTGCCTGGTCCCTCCTTGGAGGACCCCTCCCGAGCTACCAGAGCCCAACCACAGGCTACTGAATACTCTAATTACTGCTGAGTTTTGCCAAAGACTCAGCCCTATCAAGTGCTGGCAGATCTGCTGGGCTCAGGACATGTTGCAGCATTCAGGTCAAAGCAACCAAAAGCTGGTCAAGGGAAGTGATTTGGAGGCTTTCTGGAGTCCTAGGGAGCCCCTGTGTGCTCGTGCAGCTAAGGGAAGAACAGGACACAAGTCATCACACACAAGAAGGATTTTGACCTGTACTGCTGAGTTTCAGAAAGGGACTTACCGGAGTTTGGACTTCCAAAAATTGAAAGGACTTACTAGTGTCTGACAACAGACTCCATTTGCACTCCAGGCAGCTAAGCAGTGTCTTCTGTCTCTTCAAGACCCTGACTTATCAATCATACATAGCTGAAGACAATCCTTCTCTGGCTCACCATGAGGCAAAGCTTTAGCTCAGCCCTAAGGCTTTCTACCATCTGCCTTGCTCCCCACACTCCCACCTTCATTACTGCTAAAGGCCAGAATTCTCAGGCCTTCAACCTACAAACCAAGAGACCATACTCATCCTCTTTTGGTTCTAAATAACCTGGTTTTGAGCACCATGAACCCTGGACCTGCCTCCTCCCATCTGGGCAAATAAATCACACCTGGCTCAGGTGAAACTGAATCAAACATTTTTACAGGGTTGTATCTGTCTGTGAGGAGCATCCAACACTGACACTCAAATGAAGGCTCTCTTTCAGAAATCGTGGTCCCACTGCTTCACCTCAGTGTCCTCAATGAAAATGAGGGAATAGGAATAAAACACAGTGATGATAATGGAAATTTTTTTTTTCAGTTCATGGTGGTTCTCAAAGCCCCTCTTTCATCGATATGTACCAAAGACCCTGAGGACTGGAATTGAAAACCTCTGTAATAAAATGCATGAATCACTTGTGATTAAGGTAAAGGACAACTTATGGCTGAGGGGCAGTAGGAGACTTATTGGTCCCCTGGGGAACCTTTGTAGATCATTTATATGGAGAATACACACATCTTGCCTTCCTGACTCACTGTTACACTGTTGTCATTTGGAGCCAAAAGGAATTATTTTGTTGGTAGCAGAGAGGATCCTGAATGCAGAAGACCTGTTGCTTGGCACAAATTAACTATGGAAGGCTCTTAGACTCTCAGAGAGGTTACTGCAGAATGGCAGTGGTGGGGACCAGCCAGCCAGAGCAGGGCACAAGGAAGGGATGGAAGAGGAGTTAGAAATGAAGGAGTGGGGTATGGGGAATCTGTAGGAAGGACTGGTCACCTTGGGAGTGATGGAGGGAGACATAACGATGCCTTGAGCTGTGATGGACATAGTGGAAAGTTACACTGCCAGCATGGATGTGCCCCAAAGCTCTGCTGCTCCACTCTGCCCTCAGGACACCACCTCCGATGGGTTTGTGAAAAAGAAAAATTGGTCCTTTGTTGCTGTGGGATGTGTTATATGAAGAGGTCTGAAGGAATAAATGCCCCAAAAAGATCCAAATTCACACATTAAAAAAAAAAAAATCAAAGCAGGGATCCTGAAGACAGTAGCAGAGAGTGGGAGGCCAGGACCCAGAAGGAGGAAGATGCACACCTGACTTTGAGCCATAGCATGTCCTGGGGGCCTGTCTTCATCAGCCAGGGCCATCAGAGGCACCAGAGGCATACCTGGCCAGAACATTACATGCCAGGAGAACTGGAACTGCCCTTCCCACTGTGCAGCCCAGTCCTGGATTAGCTGAATATCCAGTGCAAGAAATGCTGAGCCCCAAGCATGCATTGGCTTACACACAAAGGAGAGACAGATCTTCGAATAACTTGAGATTAGGCAGCTCTGTAAAGTCCAAATTCTACTTCCAGAGCTGCATATGAAACTCTGAGTCACATATGCCCTCTCCCTTTGTACAGAGAAATCTGGGAATATTAATACCAAAAGATGAAGCCACCAAATCAGTTTTCCCTTCGTACCAGCAATTGTCTATCCCAATACTCATGCCCAGAGTGGCTCCCTGGCATCAAAGCTCAGTGGCATGTAACCACCCGCATTCATACTGCTGTCCTCCACACCAGGGTGGCCACATCCAAGCTGCCATGGGGATCAGTCCCAAGCCCCGGCCAACCCCCAAGCCATCTGCATTTGCTGGTCAGGGACTGACAATTTAACAGCACAATTGAGTTGCGGTGCCTGAGGACATTCCTTGGCTCTGCTCAACTCGCTGGTGTATCTGCAGTTCCTCAGACCACTCCCTTCCTGCCTTTCATAGCCAATGCCTCTTTGATGTACTTGCAGTGTAGGTTAGGTTATAAAACTGCTACAACAGAGAGACCCTCTCATGATCACTGCTCAAGCAGGACTTCCCATACCCACCTCTTACCTGAGTACTCATCATTATATAAATATTTGCTTTTATCTCTTCTGCAAAAAAGCATGTGGCAACTCACCCAGAAACAGCTAGATTAGCTTTGGTTACCTCTAGCTGCAATATCAGGGTAAGATGGGTCTGCCCCATGCACTTGTACCACCCTGGCTACTCATTTCCACTGGTAGCTGGACATCTGCACAACCACCAAGAACTGTGGCAGGTGTGCAGGCAAAATGTCTTCTCTGGAAGTGAAGGGGCTGGATGTGGCTTGAAGTTACTAGACAAAATACTGCTGACACAGCTGATGCACAGCAGGAGATTGAGAAGCCAGGGTAGGAGGCAAGGGCACAGTAAGCCAATATTGTTAACCGAAAGACAGCTTGCATGCAATCACAAAACCAGTCAGTGACTGCTATGGTATTTGCAAGTTTACTCTTTTAAGCTAGCACGACAATATCTATATGAGCTGCAGCCGTACAGCAAACTGCCATGCAGACATACTCTGCATGGAGAACCTGTCAATGAAAAAAAAAAGACAACATGCATTCTCAAGAAGATGGTTACATTTGACCTAAGTGCACTGTGGGAACAAACATCAGCAGTACCGAATATAGGTGTCGGTGTAAAATTTCTTCCTAAACAAGCAATCTTTTGCTATTTAAAAAAAAACCTCTTGTTCTCAAGAACATTCCATCCCTGAATTCTCCACACAAAGTTTGGATCGGATGTCTACTATTCATATATTTTTCCCTCTTGGTTTCAATATTAGCTGAGGAGCATTATCGGCAGGAGTTAGAGGCGGAAATAGGAAATGAGATGGAAATTGTTAACAAGAGGAGAAAATAGTTCAAGGAGGTTGGTCCTTCTAAGAACTGCTACCTTTTACAGCCTAGGATTATGTGACACTCAGAGCAGAATGCATTTAACAAAAGAAAAATTCAAGACATTTGTTGTTTTTGGTCATGTTGGTCAGATATCTTGTTATTTTCTATGTTTTATTGTGCTTTACAAACACAGAACAAATCCTTTTCCGGCCTAAGTATGAAAGAAATGGTAGGTGGATACATAGCACAAAATATAAAATGGGAGAAGGAGATAATAGAGAAATAGGTAATTTACCAGCAAGGTAAATGGTGGTGTTAGCAATATCTCTTGAAAGCTTTGCCACTGTCTCTTCTTAATAAACAAAACCTTGATATGTGCCCTGTATCGGAGAGGGCACTGCATAGACAGGAGTCACAAGGTTAAAAGGTCAATGGGGCATAGGCAGGATGTGAAAGATGGATACTCCAAGTCCAGCTCTACCAGGTGCAGTCCTGATGCAGCTTTAGTGAGACCAACAATGGCAGATGGTTCACACCGCAAGGTGGAAATGAAAAGGGACATGCCCAAAAGCATCCTCATGGGTTGTGTTATCATTTAAGGTGTTTTTATGTATATGAATAAGCATCCAGGATGAGACAGACAGAGAGGTACCACTGTTCTTCACAGTCTCATCTTGCCCTCTTTTTACTCTGTGCATTGTGTTAATAATCAATACACAGAAAACGAGGAGGGAGAAAACCCAACTGCAGCTAAATTTGAGTTACTGTTGGTACACGTCAAACAGATGAAGTTGGTATCACAAGTCAGGAGGACACTAAATAACAAAAGGATGCAGCAGGCAATTTTCAGTGTTTCCTTCCACTGCTTTTCCCATTTGTGCTCTACCGGAGTTAATGTCTTATTTTGTTCCAGATAATTTCTTCTTCCTGAAGACCAACCCTGTGTAGTCTCTGTACTCATACTAAAAAACCTGGCTGTATGCTAGAATATACCAACATCCCACTGGCTGTGAAACAGGTTCTCAAGGGACACTGCAGATGTTTATTGCTGATAGTTATTTACAACTAGAGTAGACAAAACCACTAGTTATGCTCATATGCTGGAGAAAAGTCCTACCCTGGGGCAGGATGATCTAGGAGTAGCTACAAAAGATCATAAGCAATCGAGTTTGTATAACCTGAAAAGGTAACTCCTCTCTCCCAGAAACTCAGACATGAAAACTCCTCATATGCAGCAACAGCAAAGTAAAATGGGCTACCTTAAGCTACTATGAATGTGTCCTGTCTTATTTCACACTCTCGCCAGCCAGAGTGAACATAATTATACCTGCAGGAGGATAAATTCTTGCTATATGCCAGCTTGATGTTTTGCTCTCTGATCCTACCCTAACCCTAGGGATAGGATGCATCACCAGATGCTTAAGTTCTCTCCAGTACCCCAAGGAGCAGATTGAACATATTATCTCTACATCTACAACCTATACTGGTGCCATTTCAGCATATCTTGCTGAAATTATGATGTTCTCCTGGCATCACCATTTCAGATTCAATTAATACCTGCAGGGGAATCCCTAAGCAGTGTGGTTTGGCACTGCCAGGAGGGGTGGGGGTGCTCCTCACTATGTTTCTCAAAGATAAAGACCCATCTGGCAAATTGCACGGTAAAAGAGTAACATAAATGTATATAGATCAGGAGCTTAAGATGAGTACTGATTCACTAAAAGTGTAACAACCAAAGGTTTTAACTGTGGATGTGATCAAAATGGTGAGTTTAATCCTAAGAACAAAGTTTTTTAGTTTTGTTAAGGGCAGCTCTGACAGGCCAAGATCCAGTGGCTTTGGTTCCAAGATAACAAAGCCAATTTTGTCAGTCTAGTTTTGATATCCCTGCAATTTGCTTCAGTTTGCAGGTTAAGCTGAAATTCAGCAAAGAATAATTTGTCTGGCTTCAGAATAAAAATATTCTCAGTCATGTAAGGACTAGTATGTTTTCCATCTCAAAATAAAATAAAGCTCTGAACTGCCCAGAGAAAGGCAACATTCTCACCTAAAATTAAATCATATTCTTTCCTCAAAGTTTTGTTTTGACTGGTTGCCATTTATTCTACCTTCTCCATTGCTCCTCAGCTACATACACACACAAATGGGATTTCTCCATTCTTTTATGCTGAGTAAATTACACATGAAGACTTCACAGGGGTTTCCCATAAACAATCTCACATTATCCATTCATTCTGCAAATCCTGAGATATGGCTGTGGACAGCAGCATGCATGTTTTGCTACAAGACATCCGTATTTTGGTTCCCACCTTAGGGCACATCTCTTCATATGCTGATGTGTCTTCCATCACAGCAAAGCAGTTCAAACCAAGAGAGGCAGTTTCTGAACAAGGATGACCCTCATCTTGCAGCTTGAAGATTTTGGTCTTCAGTAGCAGCAGACATCAGGACAGCACCTGAGTGTGGGTGTAGACCCTGACATTCACTTCCAGAGGCACTGAGTGTGTTTGTACCAGTTTTTCTGCTCTGGATACCACTGTTGCATGGATGAGATTTGAGATATTTTCCAAGGAACTACTTGCATTCCCAAGGTTTATAAATGGTATGCACTGTGGGAAATGAAACAAATACAAGCAAGGGATGGAGAGGCCTTTCTCTTGCATTCACAGAAACAAAACCAGACATGGGAACTCCAGCTGACATGATGAACCATCACAAGCATTTATGTCCAAAAGGCTCTTTCCAGCCTTGCTGATCTTGGTCTCTTTGAGCCTTACAGTGCCCAGACACTGTTTCAGCCCCAGCTTTCCATGACCATGAATAGGTAGGGCACTGGCTTGAACTGGATCCAGACTCCCTAAAACTGTGTATTTAAAAGGAATACTGGGCTCTGAAATGAGCTGGGTTAGCACCTAGGAGGATAGAGGATGCACACCTATTTTATTAACCTATCCAAAGAATTAGTAGCTGAAGTCCTGCACAGGGTGCTGCCAGTAACCTCAGATGCTCTTGGATTTGCAGGCTGAATTATTCCTGTGGGCTGCTCTGTACAGCTTTTGCCTGGGGTCTCTAATAGCATCTGTATTTCTATCCCCCTTCTTCCACTCACATCTCTTCTGCCACAGCTGGCGTAGGCATCTCCAAAGAAGAGACAAAGTTAAAAACCCCCGGTCCAGTCACATTTCATCGTTTGTCAGCTCCCTGTACAGGGTGGTCAGAGTGTACCTAGAAGCTTTTATTAATTTAGCTTTCCCACACTATTGTTGCTGCCCTGCTTCTCCTATCTAATTAGAAACTCATTTCCTGAGGGATACACGTCTCCCAGAGGGGAAACAATAAGAAACATTTGGTAATCACTAGCCTGTGCGATCAGTTTATTTTAAGGCTGTAATTGCTGGGAGTTCCGAGAGATTTGGGGGATATTTATTGTTACAGCAGAGCAAGTCAAGGAACTGGCACTAGGACAGAAAGCCTTTCATCTCTGGGTCACCGATTCAAATCCAGCATAGGTCAATAGTGGCTATAAGTTGTCTTCATCCAATGAGTCCTCAGAGGTGAACATCATATTAGGCTGGTGGCCTTCATTTATTGTGTAGCAGGCAGACGCCAGGCTCCCAAATCCACTGCCTCTGGTGACCCCACCAGCAGCCTCAGCAAGGCCAGTCACCTCAGGAGCCAGCAAGAAAGGTGCTGTGCAAATTATTTGTTTCCATAAAATCAGCTGTACTTATGCACTCCTGGAAGAGGGGGCTTAAAGCCAAGACCAGAGTAGCAACGTGTTTGAGTCCTACTTCTCTTCTCCTCTGTACCCCATTCCTCTCATTTTTCTCCTCTGGCTTTCAACAGTATTCTAATGTTGCTGTGTAAATTTTCACTTGATCAGCTGTGAAACCCCAATCTGAGTTCCTTCAAGCAGCCAATGGAAAACCAGTGCTATTACTGAGCACAAAATCTTCATTAGCTTCACCAGATGCAGGCAGATCTGCCCTGAGCACATGTCTTGTGATAGATCAAGGGTTGTGGATCTAAGACCTGGTCCAGGCTTATATTGAAGTCCCCCATTAGCCAATCAGCCTGTCAGTCATTCAGGGTGACAGACCCCATGAGCTGCTGGCTATAGACTTTATATCTCTTTGGAGGCTATAGACACCATGTATCTTTCTCACACTAGGCTCCTGTGCTCCCAGGCTTTCGACACTTTCCACTGCAGCTTTGCACCTTGGACCTTGTCTCTTGCAATAGTTCCGAGTTGTCAAAGATGTTTTCACACAGACACAGCATGAGAAAGCGGTGGTGTCAGGCCAGCCAACATGATATCTGAGACTGCAGCAGGGCTGGCCCAGCTCCAGTACATACGTCAGGGAGGGCTGGAGTCTAGGAGCCAGGTTCTAGCCTTAATTATGTGAGCTGCACTCCTGCATATCTCTACTAAATTCAGTGGCACAACTGCACATGGAGTTCATGCGCAGTCAAGACCAGGATCTGGCTCCGCAGTTGCAAACACCGTTATTGTAAAATTTGGCTCAAGGGCAAGTGGTTATGTGGGCTCTGCCACCTGGCAGGCTGAGCACACACACTTGCCTTTTGGGGAGCATATTTCCCATTTATGAATTGAAAGTTTTTTCTCAGACCTGGTGATAGCTCTTGGTTTGGCCAGGCTCAGCTTGGTTTCTTGGGAATGCCTGAGGGCAGAGCTGAGCTTTGAAGCATTTAAACCTAAAAGATCCAAGTTTTATGAACCATGAAAAAATAAGGTGCACTTGGTCTTGACACCTTGTGCACAATTTGTGTATTTTCCCAAACAAGCCCCGCCTAAGCCTTCCAAGAGCTCAGCATGAGATTTGTAAATGTGGACAATTTGACAATTTTATTTTTGATGAGTAGGGCTAAATTACACAGCTTTTCTCACTCTGTTATTTAATTGGCTGAAACATTTGAAATTAGACCTAATTACTTTTCTCACTCCATTAATACCCAGCAACAGCTGATTTCTGTTTTGTGAGAACCATTGGAGCTTTTGCTGAATTATTCAACCACCACCTCACTGTGAAGGATCCTAGGAAGTAATATCAACAACAGCCGTAGCTAGTTTATGCTAAAATGCCTTATGCATACAACTTGCTTTTCACCCAGGTCAACTGGCTGTAGTTAAACCTCCTTGGATCACATCTTACTTTACTTTGCGGAGAGTTTGTTCTTATTGGGTTTCTGTGGACAGGCTCTTGCCGCTGGCAAGTGCTTGACTGCTACCCCACGCTGCTTGGCTTGGCACTGGCTTTTGCACTTGGGTGTTCGTCTTTGCCCCAGGTTATTCTGGCAGGATCTCTCCTCCCCATTTAAATTCTTGTGGGCAAGGAGAACTTCACCATGTTGAGCTCAACTAGCAATGAGGCTGCATGAGCTTTCCAGTCACCCTCTCCCTCTATGCTTGTATATGTGTCCCTTCAGAGCACTGCCTTTGCTTGCCCTGTTTCTTTGCTATAGAGATGAGTATTTGTAGAAAGAGGTTTTGAAGGCTTCTTAACATCTCAAAAGAAAACTCAGAGTACAAAGAAAAGATGGGAACAGCATTCACAAGCTGAAGAAATACAATCTTTCCCTCATACTTAGTCTTAAGATTAGAATTGGGAACAGAAACAGTTGTGCACTGACTCTCCTCAGCATCTTCCACACCTTGGCTGACACAAACAGGAGAGCCACCACCTGCAGAGAGGATGATCTAGGTCTCTGGGTGAAACTGGGAGGACAAGAGATGGGAAAACCACAGCTCTTTGAAGACATGGCCTTCAGGACAGCATTTCCTGGAGCATGTTCAGGGAATCAAAAAGGTGCAGGTAATTTTGCAAATGTACAATTAAAACAATGCAGAGGCAAAGCATAGCAGTGAAGGTCTTGCTGCTAGGCAGGCTGTTTTCTGCTGTTCTAGTGTGCTGGAAAATATAGAGAACACTCTTTGATGAGATGAACATTTTTGGCCAAAATAGTTTGAGGATCTTCCCAGCATTCACCTCCACTGGAAATAGAAGAGAACCATTCTGCTCATGGGTTCAGTGATAGGATTATACCATGTGGTACAATGGCTGTGTTCCATGGTCAGATCCACAATAACTTTATTTATATATATATATTTTTTTT